>JAAEAF010002791.1:86452-102527 GCA_011037195.1 Triatoma infestans | reverse complement strand
GTGTCCGACACACCGCCTTCTTGCCTGTTGCGTGTGTCAACAGCGTGCCGACTTGGTTTTGTTTACTTTAAACTTATCCCTACTCTTCCAGCACAGCTCAAGCCAGTTCTCTTTTGCCCGCACTGTGGAAAGATTAAAAAAGTGTTTTTTTTTTCTCCAGCCTGGAATTCCAGTTTTTTGTTCATTTTTTTTTTTCGTGGTTGTACTTATAACATTATTATAATGTATTATTAATATATTTGCACTAAATTTGAAATCTTATTTCTTATAATAATCTATTCTGAGCACAAAGTGAGTATTGTAAAACTATTACTTTTTACTTATTTTTTATTTTATTTTATTTGAAACTGCGTATTGTAATTTTATTGTAGAATAAAAGTATTATTTTGAAATGTTGGTATTCTTTATGAATTATTTTTAAGTTTTTCATCATTCATCACAAATGTTACCAATTTTATTTGCTTTCTAAAAAAAAAAAGAAGAGATGCGACACAGTGTCGACAGCCCGCAACACGAAGAGATCTTCTTCTGCGTTGCGGTTGTCGACACCTGGTTAATCGCACAGAACGGATGTAAGAATAGGTAAAATATGTCATAATACAATCAAATTAGTGCAAAAGGAAACGATTGAACAAGTAAATCTATTCAGCACAGAGTATCGGTACAGGCCGAATGGGTCCGTAGTCACGTGCTAAGGGCATCATTTCTGGATTCGAATCCAGGACCTCCGCATGGCAGTCCACCGCGCTACCGCTGAGCTAATCTCCTCCTTATTATACTGTACTTAATATTATTATAGTATTTACAAATTTCTATACAGTTGTCATATATAAATCGGGATAAAAATAAATTCTTTCGTCCTTAAAATAGTTCGCAGATACATGTTTGTGTATAATATGACCATTCGCTCACAAATAAAAAACAAAAAAAAATAAATTAAAGAAACGTATTTTCAAAGAAATCCCAATTCCGCAAATCTGACAGATTCGCGATATTTCTCTTTTTTAGGAAAAAAAAATCTGGTGTCAAACACTCACACAACTTTCTCTTACTCCAGTTCTCAAAATGATAATTAATTGACAAATTTTATAGTTTGTGTACCAAATTTAATGAAATTCGTCGAAAACTGAAAAAACTGTTCAGTAAAAGCGCACTTCCGGTTTACTAATTTTCTTGAAACTCGGAATTTCCGCCATCTATTTATTTCTAACTAGTTATGTTTGGATGATAGAATTGTATAATGAACTAGGATAGCATTTTGATGAAAATCTAACCCCCCTCTCCTAAAAGTGCTCTTAAAAGAAATTTTCCAGAGAAATGTTTTAGATAAAAGTTGTAGATCTTTGCATGGTTAGTTTATATACAATGTTTCAAAAAAATCGTCGGAGCCATTTTTGAGAAAATTACGAAAAATTGTGAATAAATCATTTAGTAAAGTGGTAAAGTAAACGCACTTCCGGTTATCCGACTTTTTCAAACTCGGAATTTCAACAACATATTTAATTCTAATTAACAGTATTTAGATGACAGGATTGTCTAATAAACTGAAATAGCACTTTAGATGAAAATTTAAACCACCTCTCCCTCAAAAGTGCACCTTGCAATGCATTTTCCCGCGAGGAAATGTCACTTATAAAGTGGTAGTCTTTGTTGTGTGGTTGATGTTTCAAGTTTAAGAAAATCGTTTGGAGCCATTGTTGGAGGAAATGAAAAAAAAAAGTAAAAAATCCAACTAGTAAAGTGGTACTTCCTGTTGAGGAATTTTTACAGATAACGTACAGTCTGATCCCATGGTGCCTCTAAAAAAGGAATATAATTTTCAACTTCTACGATTTTTCATTTTGAGATATTGCGTGAAATAATACATTACACAACAAACGGACACACAACACACACGCACACACACACACACACACAGACCATTTGCTAAAAACCACTTTTTTGGACTCAGGGGGACCTCAAAACGGATATCCGGTGAAAACTCGATATCGAAAATTTGACACTTTAAATAATTCCTCTTACCAGCGAGTAAAAAGGAAAAAATAAGAGATTAAAAAAAAAAAATACTTTGCTTAACGTGTTAGTAGCAAATATCTATTCTTCAAAAATAATAAATTTTTATAGACAATTTTCTATAATTATTATATTTTCATTTTATTACTTTAAAATATTAGTAAGATTATAAAAAAAAAAAAAAGTTTCAACAAAATAAATAGAAGCCTACATTAATAGTAAAAGAAGATCACAGTCTCATAAATTATTACCATCTTATAATATATTTTTTCGTATTTTTTTTTTAAACACGTAAGGAATATATATATAAAAAAAAAAAAATACATCAAAAATAGAGAGATATGGGAAAATGTCAAAGAATCTTAGCAGGAGTTCAACCTCCTACTGTTTAGACCCAGTCACATAGTTTTTTACTCCATGGATCTTTTTTAAATTTATTGTTGAAAATAACTATTTATTTATTTTTTTTTGTTTGATTTCATTTTTCATTTCATCTTTTGTGTGAACATCAAGAAGAAGGGGAAGTTAAAAGATTCAAGTCTCTATATGAGTAAAAAAAAGTTTATATATATATATCTCCTTTTGAGTCATTTGTCAAGTTTATGCCTACAGAAGATTCTTCAATTTACCTACTAAAAAAAAAAAAATCAGCTTAAAATAATTTTTGTAGAAAATGAAAGTTTCTTTAGCGTTGAAAACCAACAAAAACTTTCTAAATTCAATAGCCGAGTAAAAAAGGTTTGAGAAATTCTCCCAAAACAAGTTCGAAAGTACAGCTTTTCAGAGAAAGTCAATCAAATAATTTGCTATTTTTTAAGAAGTATTGCAGCATAACCGTGTTTTTGGTTTCACAATCAGAATAGGACATTTTAGCAAACACTCAGAATATTAGATCAAAACCGTTTGAGGAGTTCTCTGGAGGAACGAACCGATATTTACTTTCACCAAAAGCAAGTTCGCAGCCTGTTGGCATTGCGTGGAAAGTTTAAACACTGAGAGTAATTGTTCGTAAAAAAAAAGAAAAGAAAATCAAGATTTTTACGTGTAGATTGTAGATTGATGCACGGGATTATTGCACTGCGATCTAAAAGATCTATCAGGTCCCCCGGAGCCATCTCCAATGCACAACCGGCCTCCTGTGTCTAGGTACAGGCAACACTTCCCATCACAGTGAGTTGTAGAGGCTCCTAGGAAGAGAAAATCTAAGGGCATCATGCTGGATTCGAATCTGGGACCTCGGCGTTGCTAGTCCAGCGCGCGACCACTAGCTAATCTCTTCCTTCTCCCTTGGCTTTCGCCAGTTAACTAGGGACGGAGACCCTAGTTTGTTTACTGTGTTTGGCCTTGTCTGTAAAGTGTAGAGTGTATGTAGTTTAAGGGTATTGTGTACTATTCTGACGAAGTGCATGGAGTACCGTGAGCTGTGGTAACTCGTGGGGACGCTACTTCCCAAGTAACTGCATGCAACAGACACCCCTTGCTGGCAAGATTTTTACTTATTAGAATAAAATTCTTACATTCTAATTATCAAAGTCCTTTTCAATCAGGGAATATTTAATAAAAGATGGCCTGCTTATTTTATATTGAAACTACACTTCAGAAGAAAGCTTACTAAGATCCCAGCTTTTCCAAAAAAAAAAAAAACTCAAAATTATTACTGCCTGAAAATTTTTTTTTATACAAGAGTTCCGCCTGCTATTAGTAGGAAGACGTTCATTTTGAAGCAAATGCTTAGTAGACTCATTAAACCTGCATTAACTACTAATATGCTTATCGCCTGATTAATACATTATGTAGTATATTTAAAGAAATGTTTATTGTTGTAGAATTATTTACTTTTTTCTAAGTGAGATAAATAGAACTGAATACTTAAAAAATTTGAAATATTTAAATAACACATGTGTCAACTAAAATATGATTTATATTAATGCTTTCAATAACCAACCAATTATAAAATAAGGTGGGCGATTGAAACAGAAAATATCATTTAAAAATATGTATATATACTTGATTGCTTGTAGATATACACCATAGCAATGAGTTCGAGCACTTATTTAAAAAAAAAAAAAAATTAATATAATCATGCCAAATAATTACATTCCCAAAAGTAAATACAAGAGAGAAATAAAAGACCCATTTATATAAACAAAACATATAAAAATACTGCATTATGATATAAAAAACAAAAAAACAATATGAATATGAAATATGAAAATGAAAAAATATGAAATGAGAATGTTGTAATTTTTACAACAATCAATCATATGCAACTCATATGCAACTCTACAAATCAATCATAACTGCTACTTTATTGAAGCTATCTTGGCAATGGATGCAGTTCTCTTTAAACCACTCGAGTGCCTTAAGGATTGCGAGTTTTTCTACTTGATTATTGCTATAGAATTTGTCTAATCGATATTTATTCGAATATAAATTTTATCCTTATTCTTATAGACTACAATAGCACTGTCTACACCTTCACCACTCTTGCTACTATCTGTAAATATCCTGTAGCGCGCTTCTTCAACATCCAGAGACTCATAACGTAGACTAACTATTACGGACTATTATGTTAATAGTCCAAGTTTAAAGAAAATCTTTAGAGCCGTGTTCAAGAAACTTTCTGAAAAACAAACAAAATTCCATTCAGCAAAGTGATCCCTTTGGTTGCCCGATTTTGTGCGATATATCAAGTTTGAACGTTATGCGATTTTCCGTAGTTGAGTTATGCTAAAACACACACACACAAACAAACCAATTTCGAAAACCACTTTTTCTAAAGGCAATTAAACATATAATATGAATTGTATGTTTGAAGTGAATAGTCCAATTATAATTACGAAAACTTCAGTGAGAGAAAGTTGTGAAAGTGAATCGCACCAGGGGTCCTCAAAACGGATATTTCCGGTGAAAATTCGATTTCAAAAACTTTGACACGTTTACAATACTTCCTCTTAATAGGAAGTAATAATTTTGTCCTTCTTTTAGCTGATAGAGCTTATACGACCAATTTAATAATATGAGAGATGAGTTGAACTAGGGCTTGTGGCTTTAGGCAAAGAGAAATGTGATATCTGGCAAGTGCTGATAAAAGCATTATGGTTGAAGAGTGATTCCTGGGGACTAGAGAATATGTCATCATTAGAAAGATAAAATACCCAATAATCAGAAAAAAATGAAGCTGTAAATGGATGTGAGCTGATCCAAAAATTACAGGAAAAATTCTTTACATTGAGTATTCTGAAGATTAACCAAAATAGAATTTAAAACGTCCAATCAATTATCGATAAAATTACATTCGATGTTCAATTTAATTGACCAGATCGGAAAGTTTCTCTTTTGAAATAGTTGACAAAAAGTTTTTTATTTATTTTATTCTATGCCAAACCTAGAGAAGTTGCTGTATATTTTTAACAAAGAACTTCTGATATTTTGGGCGTTAAGTTTACCAGCAGCTGTGAAACTTCAGATGTGCATTGAATCAAGTAATGAACTTCCTGCTTCTGAAATAAAAAAACAAACAAAGTAATGACAGAAACTGATGCTAAAAAGAGAAATAGTAACTGATTGTGAAAAAAATGTAGAGTACGTATAATAAACATTATTTAGCATTAGGCTGTTTGGAATTCAAAGATTTTGATTATAATTAATTCTGAATTTTCTTTAAACAATATATTCTAGAAACACTAAGTCCCAGTAAAGGCATTAAATATATTTAGATGTACGCAACATAATATTTGTTAGAGTGTGCGGTAGCCTTATCAGAAAAAATAATTAGTTGAGGTGTTCCCAGAATATTGCAAATACACCAAAGAAAAAAAATTACTGTTGCTGCCCAAAGGGAGTGTTGCGTGTGTGTCTTACTCTAATTATTTCCTTTTTATTTGTTAATTTTTTTCACTCTTATCGATATTTACAACTGCAAAATGTCAGCGTGTGTAAACTAATTTTTGCCCTATGCAAGTCTGTAATATCAAACTAACTATGAAAACATCCAGAAGATGTTTAGTGAACACTCAAACCGATCGATGACAACAAAATGAAGCTGTGACCGTTTGGGAAAAAAAATCTCTGCTTTCTGTATACTGCTCTTACTCATTCCACTTTAAAAAATTCTTCCACTTTATTTTTACCTACAAAGTAACCCTCCACTAAGAGATTATATTTCTAGTGCTTTTTCTAAATGAATATTCACATTTTATCCGTACTTCATAATCATATTATTAAACAAATTTCTCATTAATATAAAACAAATTAAATTTAATTAATATGTAATTTACAAACTTATTATGAAACATAAAGATAATAAAAAAAAAAAACTTGAATCACTCTACATAAAAATCATTTAATGTAAAAAGAATGTAAATAAAAACATAGAATTTAAACATCAAAATAATAAATGCAACATTTACATAGAAAATATAAGTATTTATAATTCGAGAATGTTCCTGGAAAAAAATGAAATAATATTTATTTATTAATTTATTTTTCAGGCTTTCCTCAACACTAAGGTTCTCTTCAACCAAATACTGAAATAGTATTAATACTATTGATAATAACATCAATGTAGTATAACATTAATCAATAACTATTTAAATTTCAATGTAACTAATAAATTATAATACAGTAATATAAATAATATACATCATTATCTATTATATCTAATGATTATGATACAATTACAATATATTGTAATTTTTATTTATTGGGGGGGTAAATTTAATTAATAATTAAAATTTATATTTTATATCTTCTCTAAAGGGATCTCGTAAGGTCTGTGTTCACCTGAACTAGGAGAGGATGTGAAATAAATAATACATAGATCATTATTACAATGTATATATTTAATAATAACAAAATAAGTGAAAATAGATATATCGAATAAAATCTTGTCCTTAAAATAAAACCAAAATTAGAGGAATTAATTTATAATAAAACTTACATATAAAACTTGGTTGAAGGCTGGGTTTGCACTTTGTCACTAATATACCTTTTCGGAATGCACTGCTTTTTCCTATACACCTCCCTCCCCCGCTACAAATTTGATCTAATATATATATTTCCTCCCTCCATTGAACAATGGAAGTAATACGTAAGTAAAGATATTGTACCTTCATATCTGTTCATTATTGTTTTCACCCAACCTTCGAAAAAAACCCAGGCTTGAGAGTGCTCTAAATAGCAATCAATATTAAATAGATTTAAACTAATCTATTTTACTTAATTATAAAATCTATATATATATATATATTTTAATCATTTCTCCCTAAGATCTACAATTACAATATACATATAACTGGTATTTTATCCGCCGTACTATGCATATTTCTTATATTCCTAATCGATTTGGGATTTCCATCCATCGTCAAAACAAATACTTCGGTTACACTCGACACTTGTTGGTTTGTTCAAAACAAAGACATTGCGTTGAAGTGAACTCTCTTCACTAACTTGGTGAATTTGCTCTGACGTTAGATGGAAATCCGAAGCCGGTCAGAAATATAAGAAATATGCATGCTACGACGGATAAAATATCAGATGTATCCAGGATTGCGGATCCATTCACATATTCAATATATACATATATGATTATAATATAATAAGTATAACATAACAATTTTTACTATGATACATGCTGCTCCATAAAACAAAGTTTGAACATCTAATAATTCTTACTGCCATAGTGGGTTGAGCCTTCCGATAATGCAGTATACATTTTATTCTATGTCTTGTTTACGAAATTGAAGTTGCGGATGTTAATAATAAAAATTGCTCATACAGAAATGATCCCAAGAGCATCGGATGTATGCTCTAATGTACTTTATCTGACCGATTCAAGATATTGACCTGTTGAGCTGCCCTAAATATCATTTCATTAACTAACTGAGTCATGAATATCGTGTATCAAATAATATTTGAAAGTATTATAGCAATCTTGAAAAAATTCATTACACAAGGACTAGTCTCAATGTTGCCTAAATCAGCCGTAGTAAGCGCTATAGTCGCGCATCCATGCACTATTAACTACGCTTTACCTCTTCTGTCATGCTCACTGTACTGTAGGACGAATGGGCAGAACTTTGACAGCCAAGTTTCCCTTAGACTCCTGCCAAGAACTAGGAGAAATAAAAATAAAATGTCTGCAGTCCGAGAGTTTTACCACGTTGTAAGATCAACCATGAAGCGTTTATACTTGAAGAGATATTTAAATAACATTTGACGAAGTCTAAATAAGCTACAAAGAAGAAAACAGTCAGGCAGGCATTCAAGAGCTCCTTATAGGTCGACAACATATCTCTTGAAAGAGTTATCCAAACTGCTTATAAGGAGCAATCACCTGTCTCAATTCTTTGCTGGAAAGATGTAGTCCACAGGGATCACGCTGCAAACCTGAATTTTTGTTTATTATGCTCATACTTTCCGAATACACTCTATTTAAAAATATTGTTAACTGGAAAAACACTTGAAGAAGTTTTAGTGGTACTGATCACAGGATATGGTGATGGTGACTTTGCACCTTTACAGACCAAGAAATCTTCACCAAGATAGCTACACTAGCTAATCGTCTATTAGAACAAACAATAGTTCTAATAACTAGCTATATCGCTCTTCAAGTGATTCACAACTGCCAACACTAACATTCTACCGAGGGAAGGGAATAGCTAAATGGTTAGCGAACTGGACTCCTACGCGGAGGACCCGGGTTCGAGTCCAGCTGTGCTACCCTTAGATTTTATCTTCCTAGGAGCCACTACAGCTCACTGTCCGGTGATGGACAATGTTGTCTGTAACAAGAGAACACTATCCGGAAGCTGGCAGTGCACTCAGAAGGCTCCGGCGCCAATGACCATAGATGTTGTCGCGCCACAAATTAAAAAGTAAATAATAAGCAAACAACATCACTCTTCGCTCGGTCATTCATTCTCTACATCCTTTTCACTTCTCACAAACTGACAGGAGTACTAAGTTTAAATATTTTTGTGTAAATAGTTCAGTAGTGATTACTATGACTTTATTTACTTCATCAACAATCGCCATATCTTATTATTAGTACAAGTAAAACTTCTTCCAGTGGTTTAGCAGTTAACAATATTTTTAAATCGAAGATTTTTCGGGTTTCGTTATCCAGAAATCTTGAGTATAATAAACAAAAATTCAGGTTTGTAGCGTGATCCCTGTGGACTATATCTTTCCAGCTCTCTTTGTATATTGAATGTAGCATTAGGTAATAACAATTTCTTCTCACGAAAATAGCATTTTGTCATTTAAAACATATGTTTAAGGCATTTACATTCTTTTAATCTCCCTAACACTGCTGGCCACCAGGCGGCATTAATGCACATCCAAGGAAATCAATAGCACATTTCTGCGATATCACACACATCCTTTCCATTTCTGCGATATCACACATCCTTTCCATTTCTGCAATAACATTCAATACATATTTTCATATAAACTAGAGCATTAACCCACCATGCTGAGGAGTAAAAATCAAATCGCAGAAATGTTAGCAAATGATTTTCCCTGAAGTGGTATTATATTCTATTTATCAGTAACTTTTCTTATAACTTTCTAAAAACGAAGTGGCAACAGGCTAAGTAGTCTATACTTACTTTCTTGCTATATATTTTCTTTGTCAGATTTAACCAACATCTCCACATAAGACTATTACTGACGCCTGAAATACATCCAGATTTAACCACTTGCTATTCCGTTCAGATATCGGTTAAAATCCTTCAACTGAAAGTCCGACTTTATTGAATGTTTTTTTTTTCTTTTTTCAGTTTTTTGCAATTTCCTTTAATATGGTTCCAACGTTTTTCTTTAAACTCCGTACACTCATCTACACTCATAAATACCAGACACTTTTATTTTAAACATTTTCCAGGGAAAATTGTTTTTTTGTGAGCCCTGAGGGAACAGTGGCGTCACACTTTTCTCTAAAGTATTA
The DNA here is from genome assembly GCA_011037195.1 of Triatoma infestans. Taxonomy (NCBI): domain Eukaryota; kingdom Metazoa; phylum Arthropoda; class Insecta; order Hemiptera; family Reduviidae; genus Triatoma; species Triatoma infestans. The sequence goes on along the minus strand of JAAEAF010002791.1, from coordinate 92,563 downwards.
CTTCAGTTGTATATAAAGACTATTGAATTAGGAAATGTATCAAACACTCACAGAAGATTTTTTGTTGTTGTAAAAGTATCCAGATTACTTTTCGAAAACCACTTCAATGAATGTAAACATCCATCCACAGTTTGTGTTCCTTTCTGCAAGGCATTCCTAATCTCTAGATGTTCTTCTGTCTCTTCACTATCACCATTTAGCACAAAGTTATCCATAATTAAAAAAAAAAAACGCCTTTGCATATCTTTCGTATAATTCTTTTTTTGTCTATGTTGCCAACTTGACAAGAGATCTTAATTTTTCAGCTACCCGCCTTATATACACTGTTCACAATTCAACTTGTCTGTTCATTCACTGTATGCCTTCCAGGAATACTGCTCAGCCTGTCTAATTGGCACTTCATACAATTTTTTAGTCTCATAATAAATTGTTTCTCTGTATATTCTAAGTTCATTCTTAAGAGTCTTTTTTTCCTTCTAAAAACTTTCCTCATCAATAAGAGCTCTTTATGTCGCCATGGAACACTCTTGTTGCGGATGCCCTGCTAAAAGTTGTAGATTTTGAAATTCTGCTTTGTATATCGTTACTTTTCATTTATCTAACCATGTGTCCAAATTATTCACGCTATCAATCTTCCATTTGTAGTTCAAATTATTCAACTAAAAGTTAATTTTTACCAGCGATCTAGAAATTCGTTTCGATTCGACTAGAAAATACGATTTTTTTTAGATAAATGTACAGTAACAATATACAAAGCAGAATTTCAAAATATACAACTTTTGAATGTTTTGCATCCATGATTATCAGTGCATGACGTTATGTCTAGGTTCTTGGAGGCGCAGGTCTCAATTTTATTAAGAAGTTAAAATATTATTGAATTTTATTTTGGAATAATATTTTATATTGATTGGATATTTGAAGTGATACAAGGTGGATTTTACATTTTTCAGATTATATCGTGAAATTATTTACATTTTGAGCTTTGCTTTGCTAGTTTTGATTCAGTTGAGTCAAACTGCGTCAGAATTTTTTTTTACTTTATTTCTTTTTACTTTATCTTACTCCTAGTAAGATGGCGTCAAATTTTTGAATGCATCTTTTTAACGGAAATACATGTTTTGTTCTCTCACTCTATCTACTCATTTAAAAATATACTACTATTTAAAACACAATTTAACTCTTTCAAAGACCTAATATTCTCAGAACTCATTATTAATTAATTAAGTTAATCATATCCTTATAATACTTTGCTTTCTTTGTTTACACAAATTTCCATACGGTTTTATTATATTCTAAATAAAGTATTTTAGCAGAAACATCGTTTGATTTTTTTATTTTATAGATTAAAGGGAATCATTTGCGCATTATAACATTTCTTTCCGAACCATTTCTCCTTATATTCCAGATAACGTTTTTGGATGAAGGTTATAATTAGTTGCCTTCGTAATGAGTTTTAAAAGAAAATTAATCTGTTATCTTTTCAATCTGTGAACTATATAATAGAGTGTTTTATTTATTATGATGTATGATTATGTGATAGTGATGTGTTTACATTATTCTAAAAAATCTATTTTCGATTATCATACTAAAATAGTTTCGGTTACGGAAAGTAGACTATAATTTGAAAAAGTATAATTCGGCGGTATTGAGTGATAATAAAATAGGTAAGACATTCGAAAAAAACTGAGGTTCAGTTTTGAAATGAATTATTACAAGATACAAAATCTAAATTGTTGCAAGAGTAAAATTACAGACGAAACCATTGCGTTAATAAATTTTAATTAATCCCGGCCCAAGATCATCTTTAACCCGCCCATCAAACTTTCGATTACCAACTGAGGGGCCAAATATATATATATATGTTTTGGACGTGAAATTCCCTGAAATAGACATTCAGAGAACTTCTTACTTCTTCATTCTTTTACAGTCTTACTTCTTCTTTAACCGCCAGCGTAAAATGAAACATTTTTTTCGCGTGAAAAAATAGTTTGAGAGGTAGTTATTTCCAGGAGAGAAAAAAACTACATTTTTTTACAAAATGAATATTGATTACTTTCTTTCTTTTTTTTTATAAATATTTGTATAAAATTAACACAAATATTTTGAAAAGTGATAGAGGCTATAAATGATAACTATAAAACAGTACCTGCTGTTACATACCACAGTCAGCTCTCTTGTGGGTCCTTCATTCTCGACAAATGCCAACTAGATTGATGGATAGTTTTTTTCTACCTGGTTCTGCCAACCACTTGTCCGCAACTAACACCTGCACTTCTGCTACTCCTTCACATACCCAGGTCTTTTTTCCCTTTCTTTTTTTTTAACATGAGTCCTTCTTGCAATATAACTCCCTAGTCCAATGTTCATATACATATTACGCCTCTCTTACGCACATACACACAACACATGCAAACGCACACTTACCAAACGCCCAGATGTACACATATGAAGCAGCACTAGGGTAACCCTTACGTCCACCTTATTTATGTGTTTACATCCGTTTTTGTGCTATAAGCTTGAAGTAGTGAGATATTCCCATACTACAACTAGCTCGGCTACTACTCACAATGTATTCATGGGCTTTGCCCCTCCACTCTAGCTCTCGCCCCTAATCCTTGCTCTACCTTATTTATTGCTAAAAGACGCTTTTCAACTAACCCCCGTCCTGGTCACAAACCATTCAACTATTCTATACAAGTTTTTTTCTTCCTTTCTTCCCTAAATTACTTTTAATATATGACATTTTCCCATGCAGTAAGTTCACAATCTGTTGGGTACAGTTATTTTTTTCCTAACCTTCAATTAAAAATTATTCAAATAAAAAAAAAGTACTTTTTCATTGATAAAATTTCATTTGGAGTTGATTAAAAAAAAGTATTAAATATCGGGTTGTTAGCGGTTTCGAATCGTGAATTTTAAATCATTATGACTGGGCTCAAACACTTTTTATTAATTGATTAATAAAAAGTTTTTTTAATCAATTAAAATTAATTTGTGGTTCCTATATTGATATACGTACAATACCATAATCAATATATACAAATACCACAATCAATGTACGTATTTTTATATACGAGATTCTGTTTTTTCCTCCACAACAGCATCCGCTAGTTTTCCTATCCAATTTCTGATTCTTGAGAATTTCTTTCGTATCAATATTGACCTCTCTATGTATCTCAATTTAGACCGTCCAACCACTTATCTAGAGAGTAAAATAATATTTTAATCTAACATTAAATCAAGTTACCCTCATACTCTAAAATTGAATAATGAACAAACTGGAAGAAATCTGTAGATTCGTAACCATTCTACGGTCTTTTATTAAAATAAGTTTGTAAAACTAATTTTGTAACGTCAAAAATGGGAGCAAAATAATAATTTAATTCAGTAAAAATGATACTTTCGATGGACCAGTTTTAATCAATACCTTATTGTCGCGTCTACCGGCTGCAGCTAAACAAAATACCAAGTTTCAGTTCTCTGCAATTTTCTGTTTTTGAGTTATGCTGATAAGACGCACACACACACACACACACTCATACACACGGACCAATTTAAAAAGAAAAAAACATGTATTTCTCTCATGAAAGCTCAATTTCGGAAATTTACACAATCACATTATTCCTGTTACAGCAGTAGAAGAAAATAAAAAGTTTAGTAAAAAAAAAAAATTAAAGTTTTACCATTTTGAATTTTGGTTTCTATGTATCATTTTATATATTTACTGTTTATTTATTTGTAATAGTGATGCAATTATTAATCCATAAAAGTAACTAATGTTGTATAGTTTTGTTCAATGTTATTGCCTCTCTCTACTGGATTTCAGCATAATTATTTCAACTATTATCTGCTTTGGGTACATGTAATTTATTATCTCTGTATTTATGTTAGGGCTGAGTGAAATTATCCAAGAAAATCTATTGTATTCACTGCAATAAGAGAAAGTCACGTGATTATTTCACTTTAGATTTTTGATGATGAGTCATTTTTACCATACCTGGCTCAACCTTCAACCATTGAATAACATTTTCTACATATAATGACTTTTAGTAATTAATTAAATTCGGCACTTTGTTATTTTAGCTAAATAAATTGGGAACACCCTAATAGGCAATAACCAAACTTTACGGAAGAAAGAATTTTGTTGTTTTTGTATTTACGGTTCGTATCCACTTTTACTTCACTTCTTTCAGAAATATATAAAAAAGAAATGTTTATAGTTTTTTTCACATGAATTAATAAATTAATTACTTAGTAAAGCGTAAAATTTGATTAGAAGTAGTATATTTTAACTTCGAACTCATTGAAGTGGTAAGTTTTATTTACTTTTATCTCAAAAGCAAAAGTTTATGAAAACGAAAAAAAAATTATAATGTAAAAATAGCAATCGGTGAACGAACTTTCCAACATCGTTAACTTAATTTACTTTCTATTTATTAACATTAAATATTTTACGAATCTTTGTTTTCTCTTATTGCTATGAAGAGAAAGTATTGTGATCGTGTTAAAATTTGGTAATTGAGTTTTCAACCAGTAAAATATGCTTTGGAGTCCCCTAAGTACGAAAAAATATTATATCGAATATTTGTGTGTGTTTTTGAACAAAATATCTCAGCAGCGACAAATTGCTTGAAGCTCAAATTTTATATTTCTCTAGTTACCACTAAGGTTAAAGCCTATGCGGAAGAGAATCTGCGTATGGCCTCTAGGGGTAGGGAGATATGTGTAATGACATGGAAAGTCATACCAATGTCAAAGTGGTTCCAGCCAGCTGCTATCTTAACAAAGGATGGCAGTAATAAAAGAGCAATTTATAACCAGCGACCTAGCAGGCCGCCGTCTTCAAGACAATGCCGGCCAAACAAACAACAAAGCCCTTTTCAATACTTTACATCAAAGCAAGCACCGATAAGGTTGGCCACTGACCTAAATAAGGTCAGCAAACTACGAAGGTCGCACAAGGTCGCACACTAGGACAGATGTCTTGGTGTGAGTGTGGCCAACACCGATATATAAACTCTATCATATACAACGAGAGGATCATTATATCTTATACGACGATACAAGCACGTCCATATACACGAGCAGCAGTTTACGCGACTATACACAGTTTCATTTAAACTTATTATCTTTTAGTAGTGCATCTTAGTTCGTTTATTTTATCATTCTAATTTATTACTTATTTATCTTCTATTTATTCCTAAGTATTTTGCTAGTTATTAGTTACCATTATACGTTAAAATACAGTTTATTTTTATAAAATCCGTATTAACAATTCGATGCACTAACTTCCAAAATCACTCAACTAACTTCCGCCCTCTTCAAGACATTACTATATCAGGAATCACATCAAACGATTCCAGTACATATGCATCTTCTCGGATAGCCAGGTGGGACTGAAGGCTATTGAGGTTTTTAGAATCACCTCTTCCCTGGTCAGGGAGTGGAGGCACACCCTGGAGTTGCTCTCCCGGTACAATAAAGTGCGGCTAGTATAAATGCCGGGACATGAAGGGATAGAAGGCAATGAGTTAGCTGACCTACTGGCAAGGAATGCAGCGAACACTCAATTCCGTGGGCAGGAATCTGTCGTGGGAGAGGGCGGTGAAGGGCCTCTTTAAGGGAATGGATTCTGAGGGAGCACAGCCGTGACTAGAGGCTAAGCACAGACTAGGGGCAAAACACAGCAAGTTGGTGATGCCAGGGCTGTGTAAGAGAAGGATCAAAGAGTGGTCTAGGCAGAATCAGATTAATCTGATAGCGGGCCTGTTTACAGGGAATGATCAGCGTTGCAATCGGCAGTTTGCGGTGTGTGATCTTTGGCTTGTTGAGACCGGAGGAGATCATGTTGCAAGAAGAACCCCTTTGGTTGTGGGGAAAGCCCTTGACCTCATCAAGAGGCGAGGTTTCCTTTACTATACAAAAGGGGGATCGTACAATAAGCCTCAAAAATTGGGTTGGAATCCCGTTCCTGGCCAAATCTAATCTTCCACTAAGGTTCCGATTAAAATCCATTTTCCGTAATTGCGACTTTACTAAACACTTTTTCATTTTTACAAAATTTTCATTAAACTTTACCTACTAACTCTCTAGATACCTAATGCTGGTTCA
>JAAEAF010002791.1:0-82172 GCA_011037195.1 Triatoma infestans | reverse complement strand
CAGTCAAGGCAACAACTGATACCCTTGTGATAAATACGCAACATATTCTTCCAAGAGGGTCTAATCTGGGCTCTTACTCTTATTTTATGAATACAGAATTTATTTTGCATATATTTTTCGCCTAACAGATGGTACTTATATTTCTAAATTGTGGGTAATTTAGTTTGAGTTTATTGTTCTTTCAATGTATAGACTGAACCAGTGATTACTTAATTTTTCTAAAATAGAGTGTTTTTAGTTCATTATAATGGGTTTAATGAAAGAGAGAAAATGGTTTGGTTTAGAGTAATAAACTAGATATGGCTGAACACTATAATGAAAAAAGTGACACTGACGCCTGGACTTTACACTAAAATGGTAGAGTATGATAGAGTAATAAAAAAGTAAAGTAGATGACACGTTGTGACTGCTGTATGAACTCTGCTATATGACTCGTATCTCTCCCGTCGTTGTATTTAAGCAGTTTCTCCCTCTCTAGTCCGAGAGAATGTTCCTGTCAATTTTGTCTCTCTCTCTCAGCTATGGATCCCTCTCTTTTATCCTATTACATCATCAATATTATATTATTAATGACAATGACAATGGTATCCATTTGTTTCTTAATTTATGAGATCCAGTTAAGGTCAGATTATTATTTGATTCATGGATAGATATTAATATAGTCGGCTTTATGTTAGGATTCATAAAGCCACTACTTATCATTCATTGAACTTAAGAGGAGTTCTGGCTCTTAATACTCCAATATCAGCCTAAATCTAGTGATTTTTTTTTTTGTATAATCTTTAGTAACATCTTGTATGTAGATGCTGCAGGCTAATCTTACTAGAAGTTGTCAGCTCATATCAAGTTCTTTTATTTTCCATCCGTATCTTATAATTATATTTCAAGTAGAGAATTAAGAAATACCATAATTAGTATTTTTTACTTCCACTTACTTCCTGATAATTATGTATTACTGGGATCTTTATAGATTTTCTAGAAGAGCCAAAGTTTTCACGTTTAATCTGAAATAAGTCCTTTATACTTGATACTATTTAATGGGGGCAATTTTTTTTTTTTTAATGTAAGGCGCTTCAATATCTATGGTCTATAGCGCCCGGAGCCTTCTCAATGCATTGCCGGTCTCCGGACACTGTACTCCCGTTACAGACAACACTGTCGATCACCTGACTGTGAGCTGCAGAGGAAGAGAAAATCTAAGGGCAGCACAGCTTCAGCGTGGAAGTCCAGTGGGCTAACCGCTGACTAAATCCTATGGTGTTATGTGATCAGTGTAATGGTAACGATTTTGGTTTTAATATGTTGTGTAGAGAGCTCTGCAGAGTGGTGTTAAGTCGCTTGTTTGATGGAATTATTGTTGAGAAGCATAAATACTAGGGAATATCAAGTTCATTTGAGGCAGGCAATTTTAATGTACAGCCAACACTAATTAATTTAGAGATTGTGGTATAAGAGAGAACACTTAATCAAAATCAAGTGAGGCTGCTCAATTAAATTGAGGTGCTCCAACACACAGCGTACTCATCAATCCGTAGACATACCAAAAAGCGATGATACCTATTCATAAAAAGTTAAAAAATTTAAATATGTCCTAATGTCCAGTCTCAAATAAATGACATAATATGTATAGATGACAAAGTGCATCTAAGTCTAAATACGTATATACATTAAATTTATCTGTAAATATGCTGGGAAATAATTCCCAGGGAGTCAACTAAAATATTCTCCACTAAAGGAGCTATGTCTTTAAGGCTAATATTTACCTTGTCGAAAAAGTCCAAGGTTGTCTTAGGCACCACACCTCTGGCACCAAACCACAAGCCATGCACCTTGTACTCCCTTACCCCGAACTGATCCTCAAACTTCTCCTTATAAAAGTATAGTTTACACTTAAAGACTATTAAAATCAATTCAATAATTATTATAGTAGTACAAGAAGTTGTAGGTCAAAACTTACTCAGCTCATTGGAATAGAACTAACTTCACCAGATTATCTAGGAGTTGGTTTATTGCTTATTATATCAGTATTGCAACATACACCAATAACTGCTAGAAAAACACATAATTCGGAAACAAAGAAAATGTCAAATACAGATTTTATTGATATTAAAATTATGATATAGTGAATTGTTTAATAACTAGTAATTGATCAATTTCAAAACTGAAAAATAAGAAACATTAATAATGAATCATAAAATTGATAACATCAACAAATGAATTCTGTGTGCAAACCGAGTTAATTTTCGTCAATTCTAAATTATTTAAATTCACTGAATTTTGTCAGTAGATTGTAGATAAATGATTTCTTATGTTTTCAAAATAAAATATCGAAAAACACTTAAATAAATTAATAAAATTTTATGAAATTTAAGGATGTTTAAGCCCATCGAAACATATTATTTCTCTAACAGCTTGGTATCTATTTCTGTTTTCTCTTATGCTGAGGAAGTATTGCAATCGAATCGATTTTTCGAAACTGAAATTTCCCCAGAAGTACACGTATTGAAACTATGAATAAAAAAAAAACAAAACAAAAATAGATAACAATTTGTTATGTAACATAAACAAGGGGTTTTAGTTGGTTTTTACCTTCCTCAGTTTTCACAAAGCTTCCAAAAACTATTATCAGCGTTTTTTCAAAAATTTTATTTTGGAAAAACATAAGAAATCAGTAGTTTACAATATTCTGAGAAAATTGAGTGAATTTAAATGGCTTAAATTTGGTGAAAGTTACCTAGAATTTTTAGAGATTGATCTGGGTTAGTGTGCATTTATATAATGAGGCGTGGTAATATCGTTTTAGAAAAAATGATATTCGCGACCAGGCCAGAGAGCAAACTAAGATATAGTAACCAATTAAGATACAGAGATGAGTGCACAGAATGCTAATAGGATTGAGACATACTGATGATTAATTGACAAGTGGTTGTATTTATATTATTGACCACTTGTTGTTTACTATTGTCAAATTGTGCCATAAAATGCAGGTGGTACGAGGATGGTACTCGTATTAACAGGAAATAAACAAGACTGCTTTTTTTCTTGTACCTTACCATAATACCTCGTAGATACACGTAATATGCGTATGCATTTTTTGGAATAAAATTCACAAATACGAAAACTTGCAGATAGCACAAACTTGATATTGCATTTAGATACAAATAAACAGTGTGATATAAGTTTTCGTCAACGAGAGGTGAGACTTCAACGAATGTCTTTATTTTTTTTAATTTCCCATCATTTTCTCTTAAGTAGTGCCAACGATTTCCTTCAAACATTGTATATTATTTTCACATTTATATTACTTTTATATTTATTGAAAACATTTTTAATAACAAATTCATTATTTTTGAGGATTTTCAAGGAAGCGATGACTTCAATAAGTTTTTAAAGTGCTGGTTGAATATAACTTAGGTAACTATACAATACTGTAACGCAGCTAGTGGTGCCGTCTAGGAGAGAAGACAGGTACCTAAGGTTCTCTTAGTGGCCGTAGGAAGCGCTGGCGGCGCTTCCTGTTTTGACCGGAATAGTCGAGAGAAGTCTGGAATGTTCTATACTGGTATAAATAGAGGGACCACAGAGATTTGGGAGAGTTTTTCAGTACAAACGAAGTTACAAGTTTGTGAAAACTGTACAAACAGTGAACAAAGTGAACTTTTGTATTTTAAAGTGTGAAATAATTATTATTAAGCGTTGTATTTAGTAATTTATTGTGTATAGCAATAAATTGGTGTTTTCTTTATTGAAGTTTAGAGTATTTTATCTATACGAACCCACTTAAAACTAGTTGCAGTAGCTAGTTTAGTTCAGAAAAGTATTACAATACAAAGGAAAATTAAATAAGTTTACAAAATACCGTAGTGTACTTTACGTATCTATTTTTATTTATTTTTTAAAAGGTTTATAGTACGGTTTTCAACAGGTTTCTTTTGATGAGAACATGTTCTCTTTTTTAACAAAATTCTTTTGTTCTCTCTCTTTGTTCAAAAATGCTCAAAATGTTTTCTTTTTTGATTTAGCCTACTTTTAAATATTTTGTTATACAAAAACTCGGTGCATACAAATAAATCCCGAACGAACATCAATAATTTTATTCGTCTTAGTGTACTAACCCTACTTATCTCTCAGTATGCATATCACGACTTATTGCTTCCTCTTACTCCTGGGAAGAGCAAGTATTGTAATCGTGTCAAATTTTCGGTATCGAGTTTTCATCGGAAATATCCGTTTTGAGGTCACCTGAGTCCCAAAAAGTGTTTTAGGAAATTTGGTCTGTGTGTGTATGTGGCCAGCTGTTGTGGGTGTGTGTGTGTGTGTGTGTGTGTGTGGTATGTGAACAGCATAGCTCAAAAACGAAAAACCGCAGAAAGTTTTGTTTGTTTTTAGTTCTGTCAACTAAATAATATTAATTAGAATTGGATTTGTTGTTGAAATTCCGAGTTTGAAAAAAAATAGATAACCGGAAGTGCGTTTACCTTAACACTTTAGTATATGATTTTACACTTTTTCGCTTTTTCTCAAAAATAGCTCCGCCGATTTTCTTGAAACTTCTTATATAAACTACACATACAACGATCTACAACTTTTATGTAAAACATTTCTCTGGGAAAATTTATTTAAGGTCACTTTTAGGGGAGGGGTGGGGTTATGCCAAATGGCAGCGCACTTGCTACCCTTCTGATAACGAATCTACAACAGACTGACACACCAGCTTAAAACAGAACTTAAACAGTTACAAAACGAACGTTTTCATGACTACACACAATAATTAACTACTGAGGACAAGTCACTTTGGACTGCTACAAAGAAAATTCTGTCTTATAAACCTGTTCCATCACCGCTTCGTCGTGATGACGGCTCTTGGGCTTCATCAGATGAAGACAAAGCCTCTCTGTTTGCTTCCTATCTATCCACGGTTTTTACTCCCCATCAAAATATGGTCGACCCTTTGTTCCACGAATCCATTCAGCTAGATCTTGATAGTCCTCTTCCTCTTTCCCTTCCACCCAAGCCTTTCAGTCCGTCAGAAGTCCAGTTTATAATTCAGCACCTTACTATAAAGAAAACACCAGGCAGTGACCTCATTTCACCAATAATCCTCCGTCATCTTCCTAAAAAAGCAATTGTCCTGCTAACTACAATCTACAATGCAGCACTTAGAACCGCTTATTTCCCGTTACTCTGGAAATTCTCCTTAATTCGCCCTATTCCAAAACCTAATAAACCCAATCACCTTCCTACCTCCTATCGACCCATAAGTCTTCTTCCAGTACTTGGCAAAATACTGGAAAAACTCCTCCTTAAACACATCCTCCCTATAATTGAATCCTCCAGAATTATCCCGAATCACCAGTTTGGGTTCAGACATCACCATTCTACAATACAACAGTGTCATCGCGTTGTAGACGCCATCTCATCCTCCCTTGAGAAGAAAGAGTGTTGCTCGGGTGTCTTTCTTGATGTGCAACAAGCCTTCGACCGGGTGTGGCACCCGGGTCTGCTCTGGAAACTTAAGGGCATCCTTCCATTCACCTTATACCTTATCCTAAACTCCTATTTGTCCGACCGATACTTTCGAGTACAAATCGGTGCATCTCTCTCTCCTATCCGAAAAGCCGAAGCAGGCGTTCCGCAAGGTAGTATCCTTGGCCCAATCCTGTACTCCATATATACAGCGGATATTCCCACCCATCCTGATACCATTCTCCTCACCTATGCAGATGACACAGCTATTCTCTTCTCTGATAGTGATCCAGTAATATCACACAGAAATCTACAAGCCCACCTCATTTCCCTAGAATTATGGTTCAAAAAATGGAAAATTAAACTGAATGAAACCAAATCCCAAAACATCACATTCACCCTCCGCCGTATCACTCTCCCCCCAGTCTATTATAACTCAATTCCTATCCCACCCACTAATGTCGTCCGCTATCTTGGGTTGTTCATAGACAAGAGACTTAACTGGAATCCACATACACGACTGAAAAGAATTGAACTTAACAGACGTTATCGGCTATTGAAAAGACTACTTGACAATAGATCTAATCTCTCTCTACACAACAAAAGACTGATATATAATTCTATATTGAAACCAATCTGGACGTACGGTATTGAACTATGGGGTTCAACTAAACGTTCCAATCTCCATAGACTTCAATCCCTTCAATCAAAAATCCTTCGCACAATCGTAGATGCCCCCTTCTATGTTTCCAATCTAACCATCCATAGAGACATTGAAATTCCTTTTGTCAGTCTAGTTGCCCGAACCCGATATAAAAAATTCCATCAATCCCTGCAATCCCATTCTAATCCTTTAGTCCGTCGTTTAGCATCCCTCACTATTCCAGATAACCCACCAAGGCGTTTAAAACGCCAATGGCCTCGTGATTTTCTCTCCGCAAGTGATAGGAGCAATTAGCTTTGCGTATAGGGAGTGTTACCGCTGGGTAGCTTCTCCCCTCGGAGTTTGCATGTGCGCGAGTGTATGCGGGCATGCTTAAGTGATTACTGTGTGATCGTTGTTACTTATAGCGTAAGAATCGCTGGTGTAGCAATAAAAAAAAAATATATAAAAAAATTGTTACACGAATTTTTTATTGTCTACTTGGCTCCTAGCCGCCGCTACGGTAATAGTTTTTATGACCCTGTCCTCATCTATTTTCTCTGTAAATTGCAATAACAAACGTTTATCAGACATGTAAATAAAGAAGTAATTAAGTTTCAAGTCATAACAATAGCAATATTATTATAAATCAAATTAATTGCTTTGATTTGGGGGAGGTTTTATCCCCACTACTTTTTAATTTAGACTTCATAATGCTTCTGGGATAAATATATCTAATGATCGTGAGATAATGTTTTTAAATTTTGCTGACGATTTGTTGATTTTGGGTGACTCATACACAGATATGACATTTAAATTAAATTTATTACACTCTTATTGTAAAAATAATAAACTGGTCGTAAATGTAAATAAAACAAAGATTATGAAATTTGGTTTGGGAAGAATGCCAAAAAAAAAAAAAGGAATTTTTTTTATAATCACGAAAAACTAGAAACAGTTAAACGTTTTGATTATTTAGGTGTAACATTTGTAAGATCTGGTCTATTTAATGATGCAACAAGTAATGCCATTAATAAAGCTAATGCTGCTATAGGATCTGTAATTAATATTTTGTCTAAAGGGAAATCAAAAAGCTGGGATCCTAAATGTTATTTGTTTCAAAGTTTAGTAAAAAATTGTTTATTTTACTGTGCACCTGTTTGGGGACTACGGCACCTTGATCAATTAGAGAAAGTGCAATTAAAATTTTTTAAATGTCTGTTTTGTCTTCCCCGTTCAACTCCAAATCACTTAGTTATATTAGAAATGGGTCAATGTCATTTAAGTTTTTATATCGTTAAAGCAGCTCCTAAATGGTTACGAAAAATTATAAATGTTGACGATCAAAGTTACTTAAAGCTCTGTTTTAATAGATTAGTAGCTTTGAGTGAAATATACCCATCTAACATTAAATATAATTGGTATTTACAATTAAAAGATTGTTTAAAAATAGTTAATATGGAAGATCTAGGTTCTCTTGAAAATTGTTTAAAAGTTAAACGCAACATAAATATCATTTTAGAAAGGTATAAACAGCAATTATTCTACATAGACATAGACAGACATATTAGTTCCCCATATAATATATTTAGTGTGAATTCCTCTTTTCAATACAGTATTTGTCAGCAATATCTAAATTTAAATATTTCATTTAATGTCACAAAAATCTTTGCTCAAATCAGACTTTCTGGACCATATTTAATCAAAATTTCTATAGGTAACATATATAATCAATCCAAGAAGTATTTGTACACTTTGTACTTTAAATGAATATGAAACTTTGACCCACTTATTTATAATTTGCCCAGTTTACGAGCCATTTAGGGAACAGTTATGCATTAATAAGATGTTAGCCCAAATAAGGAACTGGTTAGAATGGTTCATAATTTTGATAAGAAAAATATGTGCATTATTTATAATTTTACTAAAAATATGTTAAAGACCAGATCTTTTATGCTTCATGAATAGCATCTATAATAATATTTATAATTTTATTTAATTTTATTTTAACTAAGAAGAGTATGTATTTTATTTTTATAGTAAATTGTAATTATTTCCGTTTGTATTCCTAATAGAAGTGAACTTTCATTGTAATAGGCATATGTAGCTCTACACAAATAAATAATTAATAATAATAATAATAACAAATTGCTTTGATTTTTATTTTTTTTAATTTTTGCCCTGAAATGAATAAACGGAAGTGTCTCTTTACGGAAGATCTACAAACTAAGTTTAAATATTTTAAGCTATCACGAAATTCAAAATCGGTGGCAATATGCACGGTTAATAATACGCCAGGTTCATCTGTACATGTAATTTTTTACTTTCTCTTACTCCCTCTAGTAAGAGGAAGTATTGTAATCATGTCAAATTTTCGATATCGAGTTTTCACCGGAAATATCCCTTTTGAGGTACCCGAGTCCATAAAAGTGGTTTTTAGCAAATGGTGTGTGTGTGTGTGTGTATGTGATCAGCAAAACTCAAAAACGAAAAATCTTAGAAAATTCAAACTTGATATTCCGTTTAGGTATCACTACGAGATCCGACAGTGGGTCGTCTGTCAAAATTCCTCAACCGGAAATACCACTTTACAAGTTGATATTTCTACTTTTTGCGATTTTCTCAAACATGGCTCCCACGATTTTCTTGAAACTTCCTGCATCAACTACGCATACAAAGAGTTACAACTTTTATTTGTAACATTTCTCTATGAAAATTCACTTAAGGGCAGTTTTGGGAGAGGGGTGGGGTTAGGTTTTGCTCTAATGTACTATCATAGTTGATTATACAATTCTATCATTCAAACAAAATTAATAAAAAATAAATAGAGGACGAAAATTGAGAGTTTCAAGAAAATTAGTAAACCGCAAGTGCGCTTTTACCGAACAGATTTTTAGTTTTCTACGAACTCCAACGAATTTCATTAAATTTGGTACACTAACCAAAAAATTTGTCAATTTCAATTTTGAAAACTGGAGTAAGAGAAAGTTGTGTGAGTGTTTCACACCAGATTTTTTTTTTACTAAAAAATATTCACCTCTGGATTACAAAGTAACAGCTGTTGATTGAACTTTAGCTTTTTCCCACATTAAAACACCATTTTAGTTTTAATCCAAAACATTTTTGATGATTTGGAACTAGCTAAGCGAATTTCATCTGCAAAGACAAAACTAAATATACCTATCGCAGATAATGTTATCGCTCCATATTTATAGAAAATATAATACAAATCATTGTCCCAAATACCGTTTATATCAGTTTTTGGTGGCAGTGTGATCAAGACGCAATCAAAATTTAATATTTTTGAAAAATGGCCTCTTTTTTTGTCTTTCCCTGTTGGCAACCCAAGTTTATAGGCACGTTTTGTAGAAGATGGACCGTTAGGGTCCTTGCTGTATTGCCATAACAGCCTATATACTACTCCACCATCAGGTTGGGCTTAAAGGGCTCCAGTCATTGTAATTTTCATCATTACTTCTAAGGAAATTTCTCCATCACGTCTGTGCAGAAATGGATGGAAACTTAAGGTAATACACTCACGAATTTTTTTTGATTTCCCAAAAAGTATTTAACAAAAATTTACTTTCTAACAAATTATTCTTTCATTCACACACACACACACACACACACATAAATATATATATATATAGCTATAAAGTATAAAACGTTCTTTCTGTTACTAAAAAAATACATATTAACTCCATTTACGATAAATAAAAATTATCATCATAAATTCTTATTTTTTAAATATAAAAACAAAAGGTATGGGTTTTGCGGCACATCATACATATACGACGAGCACATGTACGCAGTAACAGTGAAATATGAACTATACGTGACCGAGATTTATTAATCTAGAAAATGAAATTTTTATAACGTTATATGAAGAAATATGATGATACATACACTATTACTCTCATACAAATACTAAATATACAAACATACTTCATGTGTTTTAAAGATTTTTAACCAAATTTCTAGAATTTATTTTTAAAATTTTTGTTTGTTTTGTTGATTAGGAGCAGTAAAATGACCAGTCAAAATTGATGTTGTCCAAAATTTTACTGATTTTGTTAGTTTATCAGGGTTTGCTGGTGGTGCATGATAAGCAAGACAATACAAAAATTAACGGGAATATATGATGTTACGAAAATTACTTAACAAAAACAAAACAAAAAAACAGTTTGTTGAAGACAACCAAATCCGAGAAGATTTGTACCTGGAAGGAAACATAATTTAGAGGTGTCTGTATTTAAATGAAGAAGATGTCCGCCGGCTAAGTTCAATAATGTAGAAACCGGGCTAATCAGTTCTAAGGAAAAATATATTTACTCCAATATTGTAGAAAGTATACTTTTATATGGATGCAATCTTGGTTACTTACAAAAGAAGCATCAAGAAAGTCAAAAACGACAGAAATAGGTTTTTTTGGAGGAGAAGCACGCAGATTGGGAAACATAAGGAATGAAGATATCATGGAAGGAAGAAACTGGGTGGTAAAACCTGAGATGTTATATGGTTAAGCCCATCGAAATGGAGGCGCCGCTCCGGTAGGGTTTATATTTTTTGTGACCCTGTTCTCATCCATCTCCTCTGTAAATTGCAATTACAAACGTTACTGTGTCATGTAAATAAAAAAGTAAGTAATAGCAATATTATTAGAATTTAAGTTAATTGCTTTAATTTTTTTTTTTTTTTTAATTTTTGCCCCGAAATGAGTAAACGGAAGTGTCTGTTTACTGAAGATCTACAAACTAAGTATAAATGTTTTAAGCCGTTTCAAAAATCAAAATCGGAGGCAATATGCATGGTTTGTAATAAGCCAGTTTCATCCGTATATGAAATTTTTTACTTTCTATTACTCCTAGTTAGAGGAAGTATTGTAATCGTGTCAAATTTTCGATATCAAGTATTCTCCGGAAATATCCGTTTTGAGGTCCCCTGCGTCCACAAAAGTGGTTTTTAGCAAATGGTCTGTGTGTGTGTGTGTGTGTATGTATGTGAACAGCATAACTCAAAAAATAAAAATTTTAGAAAATTCAAACTTGATATTCCGTTTAGGTATCACCATGGGATCCGACAGTGGGTCGTCTGTCAAAATTCCTCAACCGGAAGTGCCACTTTACAAGTTGGTTTTTCTACTTTTTTGCGATTTTCTCAAAAATGGCTCCAACGATTTTCTTGAAACTTTGAATATATCAACTACACATACAAAGAGCTACAACTTTTATTTGAAACATTTCTCTAAGAAAATTTCACTTAAGGGCAGTTTTTGGGAGACGGATGGGGTTAGGTTTTGCTCTAAAGTGCTATCATAGTTGATTATACAATTCTATCATCCAAACAAAGTTAATTAAAAATAAATAGATAATCAGAACTGCGAGTTTCAAGAAAATTAGTAAACCAGAAGTGCGCTTTTACCGACCAGTTTTTTTAGTTTTCTACGAACCCCAACGCATTTCAACTTTGTCAATTTCAATTTTGAAAACTGGAGTAAGAGTATAGAAATGATGTTAGTGCGTGTGTGTGCGTATCGAGAACAGCTTCAATGATTTTCTTTAAACTTCTTTAAAGCTTTTAGGGTTTTCTTCTTTTTTAAGATGTTATTATAGAATTTATTTGTATTCTTATGTTGTTTTTTCAACTACATTTAAAGAGCTCACAACTTTTACTTGAAATATTTTCGAGGGTTTTCGAGGATGGGGTATAGTCAGGCTTTCCTCTAAACTGCCATTTTCTTATATTACACGCCCACCAATCCATAAATTAATAAGAATTAAATGTGTTGCCCAAAATTTTGAGTTTGATGAAAATCGATTGATCCGGGCTGTGCAAGTTTACTAAAATCTTTTTTTTTTTTTTTTTAAGAGAGATAGAGAGATAATTGATACTTTAAGAAAAGTCGTGTGAGTGCGCGTGTGTCGTCAGATTTTTTAAATTTTTAATAAAATATAATTTAGAAAAAAGAAAAGATTCAAAAATTTAGCTATAATTGTTTAGTAATGTCATAGCCATGCAAGGTTTACTTTATAGTAGTTGGAGGACGTTATTAAAATCTAAGCACACTTGATATCAAAGCCGCGAGGTTCTGTTACCTTGAAGTTTACCAAACAACCAGCTTACACCATCTTCCCATCTAATTAATTTACTATACCTTTCAATTAATTAATTTGAACTTATGTAAAATAGAGATAATTTTAGTAAATTTTGTTCCCAATACATTTCTTTATGTTAAGTTAAAGAGTACAAAAAATAAAGTAACATAAAGTAAATCAAAAATATTAGTTTTTTCATTTATTATTAAATGATTAACTTACTCAAAATTGTATTTTAATCAAGATCATTTAAACTTTGTAAAAAAAAATTAACTATTAATTTTAAGGTTATTTTTCACTGTGTTAAACTTTAAATGAAGTTCTAGTTGATTTTAGTTCAAAGAGTAAATACAATTAAAGAAATCAGGCAGAAATATGCAGCTAAAATAGCTAGGGTTTTTACTAAGATTGAAAATTTGGTTAGTCTCTTGAAAGGGAATGCTGGCCTTGAGGAAGTTTACTGAATTTGCGGAAGCATTTGAAAATAAAAGATATAGATAGATAGATAGATAGACAAGTACTTTATTTATCAAAAGTATACGTACAACAAAGAAGAAATATTTTAAATTAAGCACGAAAAACTGACAATAGCAATGCCGTCTATCAGGAGTATTGTAAATCATCAATAATAATAATAATAATAACAATAATAATAATAATAATAATAATAATAATAAAACACCAAATAGAAATCCAAAATAAATATATAATCCAAATAGAAATCTTGTAGAATAAATAATAAAATAGAAATTACAAGTAAAAGAAAATGTCTGCTACTACAAATCAAAAATTCAAATTGTCTACCGAGAAAAGATTCTTGATCGAAGACGATAGATGAGCTCTTTTTTAATATACCCAAGCAAATTTGACCATTCGCGTCCGTTTAAATGTATAAACATTTCTGCTTCTGACGAGGTACTTTTGCCCAGATAAATTCTACTAAAATTCCCGAGCACCGGACACCTGCCAAGAAAATGGAATACGCTCTCAAATTCCCTCAGATTGCATAAGGAGCAGTTATAATTTTTGCCTTCGATGTATGGGGGGGTTGTAATTTAAATCTAACATCTCCCCTCGGATTTTCATCAACAAACCTAAATCATGAGGATCTAGCCCTCTATTTATGTAATCCATGTTTAATGAGAGCTATCCATATATTCTATGAAAGACACTATTCATAGCTCTGGTTCTAAATTCAAATTTATAATGGATAACTAACCGCTTTTCTAACAGGATTAATTGAGATTTCCAACTATCTAATGAGTTGAGGCTCAAATCTAAGGGGCAACCCACTTTATCAGCCCAAGTGTACCAATTCTGAAACTAGAAATTTTCTTACTGATGACCTGCTTGGCCACAATATTAGAAAAGATATATTCGCATATGAAAGGCAAATATTTGTCAATTGTTGGAAAGGCCAGGAGAAGTAAATAGGTGCGCCTATTGTGCCAAGAGAAAGATATACGAAATTAGGTAGCGGTACTGTATGCTGTCCAGGCAACAAAATCAATGCTTCCCGCCCGATTTCAAAATCTAAAATATATGGTCATTATTTTTCCAAGAATTGAGAATATTCTATAATTTCGCATTATAAATGCAAATTTGAAATCAGAAGTTGAAGTCGTCATAAGGCAATTTTTTTGAGGGTACCTACATTATATGGCCATTACTTTGCTATTTCTAGGTTCTGGCAGATAAATGTTCATTTATACCAGTCAAGGAATGTTTGCATTCTTTTCACCAGATATAAATTTTCATATTAAAACAAAAAATATTCGCCGGAATCGGACCCTGAATTCTCGCACCAAAGGCATTAGCTAGTACCTAGATCAGCGCGTGAAAGAAGGTGAGTATTTTTGAGGGGGAAAATGAATATTTATCAGAGGCAGGCGTTGTCGGATGGGTGTGAAGAAAAGAGGCGGTTAATCTATTTCAATGCTTTTAAAAATATTGTACATGTTTATGTGTCTACAGGTGAACTGTGATGAAAAAACATCGACTATCTTAGACGAATTGGAGCACCTGACGCAGGTAAATTAAGTCCTGTAATGGTAGGATTTACCACATTAAAAATGAAACAACAAATAGTAAAAAATAAGAAGAAATTAAAAGGAAGTAATATTGCAATATAATGATGATTTTCCCAGAATTATATTAAAGAGAAGATAAGAACTTATTTCTAAAATGATCGAAGACCGTAGTAACGGAAAATTTGCTATTATCAAATGCGACAAGCTTATTATTAAGGAGGATTTGAATCCAGAAAAGAGAGTTCTGAGTAACTCATGCTCCCCAGAAAAGAGACTTGAAGATGAAACACAAAAACACACAGCCCTGTTGACTATCCACATAAGAAATCAAGATCTACTAGTTTATCGAGAAATAACTCAAAAGGCGAGCTGTTCGACAAAGGTATCCCTTTGTTAAATAAAACCGAAATTCCAGTTAAACCATCAACCCAACCGCAGACATAGTATAAGAAAGAAGCTGGTCCCCGAGAGCAGATTAGACCAAAACCTCCCTGTATGTAGGCAATTGAAGAATTTAAAGCAAAAATATGCTCTGATTGTTGCCACTTTAAACGTCAGATTGTTAAGCCCTGAACATGGGCTATTATAGATTGAAAACGCATTAAGGGATACTAATATAGACATCTTAGGCATTTCCAAAGTCCGCAATAGTGGGGAAAAACTAATTTTAAGAAAATCTGGCTTTGTGTTCAACTACTTTGGCAGATGTCTGGGTTTTAGAGGTGTTAGGTTTCTAATTAGAGGAAGACTGAGGGATAAAATACAATTATTCAGGGAGGCTCAATAATGGGCATGGTTTCACAATCACAGCAACAAGATGAGGGCATGAGGCAGTAAGAAGTAAAAATATTTAAATTGAATTAAAATTGTCTAGGTATAAAAAAATAAAAATACATAAATAAAAAGAAGCATTCTAAAAAAATTACTTTTTGTACTATTATTATGTATTTATTTTGTAATGGAATCAATAAAGGCTACTTATTATTATTATTATATTATGTGCCTAAAAATTCAAGAATTAATCTGTAATTGAATCTATACCCTATCTAACGGATAGCGGGAATATAGTTTTAACCATTGATATAATACAGTTTCGGGAAATTTAAGATATCAACTTCAAGATTTATAATTCACAATGTACTTTTTTCTTAATTTACAAGGAAATTACAAAAAGTTACTCTTTCTTGTAAATTGTATAAATTCGGGATAAATTAAATGTTTTCGTATATATGTATTTGGTTTTGTTATGAGGTTGGACAGATAATTTAGGAAGAGAAAGGTACACTAACGAGTGGAATTCTGACATATGACCTACTGTCGGATTTCATGGTGATACCTAAGCGGAATATCATGTTTGAACTTTCTACGATTTTTCGTTTTTGAGCTATGCTGTTCAAACACACATACACATACACACAATTTTCTAAAAATCACTTTTTTGGACTCAGGGAACTTCAAAACGGATATTTCCGGTGAAAAATCGATATCGTAAATTTGGTACGATTACAATACTTCCACTTACTAGGAGTAAGAGAAAGTAATCATGATAATAATAAAAAGATCGTCAGTGAAAAAATACGATTGTGAATGATCATCTGTGTTTGATATGTGAGAGTATTTGTTTTGTGTGTGTATGCTCGGTTTGTTCAGAGAAGTTGAATAAGTGGAATTGTGTAGATAACTTAGTGATTTGAAATAAAGGAATTATAGCGTCAACTGGAGTGATTTTTATTGTAGACTAATTAGGTATATTAGTCTAGACGTGTTAGTAGGCCCACTGCTAGCACGTAATTATATACAGGGTATCCCATTTAAACGGGCCACTTTTGAAATAACTCGTAAATGAAGCAAGATATCTAAAAAGTGAACATAACGTTTGTTGAAGTATTTTCGTTCTAGTTTATGATGGTGTTAAGGTTTTTTGATTTTATTGCCTCCTTACACCTTAAATCGCTAGTTGAAAGTGGCGATTTCCTTTTGACCTCAATTTTTACTACTTTATTGAATACTATTAAAAGAAAAATTCCGTTAATTTCGCTTCAATATTTTAAACCATTGCCGAGATATTCAAACATAAAGATTAATTTTTATCGTTTTTTCTCTATTTTTCTGTTTCATAAACTAAAATTAAAAGCGGATTTTCTTATTAATTTCGAATAAATAAGAGAGTTAAAATGCTAGTAAAACTTAAAAGCTATTTTAAAACCATAAGGGACTTAAAAATCAGGTAAAACATTAATAAAACAAAACAATTTTCCAGTTTATTCACAAAAATCGATAAAAAAGATATTTCCTATTTATTCAAAATGACTTCCTAGGCTTAAATGGCACAAGCGCAGTCGCTGCCCAACATATAAAGTTGCTAATTGTATCATGTCTGCCGGAATTGCTAAGCAGGTTTGGATTAAGTCTTCTCTAGGTGCTTCTGGAGCTGTTGGTTTCTTGGTATACAAAAGAAAAAAATCAATAGGGCTTAAATCTGGCGATCTGCAAGTCCAGCTTACCGGTCCCAGTCTCCCGATCCAGATGTTACTGATCATCTCATTAACTTCTCTCCTCGCCACTAAGGCATAGTGCTCGGGACAACCATCTTGTTAGAACCAAATTCCTGTTCTGACATTCAACGGCACATCCTCCGGCAACTGTTGTAACTCTTGGCGAATAAAATTAGCGTATTCTTGCCCATTTAAGGTACCTGGTGGAAAGTATGGGCCAATAGTTTTGTCCCAACCATTCCGCACCAAGCATTAACAGCCAGATGTTCAGTTACCGCTGGATCGGTGAGAGGGACCGGTAAGCTGGCTAGATTTAAGGGGACCAGATCGCTAGATTTAAGCTCTTGATTTTTTCTTTGGAAATATCTCAAAGAAAAAATGTATGCCAAGGAATCAACAACTCCAGAAGCACCTGGAAAATACTTCAACAAACGTTATGTTCACTTTTTAGATATCTAAAAAGTTCGTTTAGGAGTTATCTCAAAAGTGGAATAAGTGTCATTTAAAAGAGATTCATTTCTAAATACCATAGTTTTATTCAGTTACGCTCAAAGCACGTATTTCCTGTGAAAACTTAATGTCGGAAATTTGGTAAATTTCTTTTGGTAAGTAAAAATACCTTTTCTGCAGAAACAATGACATTGGTTGTGAAGCTTAATTGTAATCTAAATTAAATTGAAGGAGAATTAGTAAATCATTTAATATAAACTTTTAGTTTATTTTATTTTTTTGTAGTTTTTATACAATATAAATACTAAGATAAATTAAAACAAATAACGTCTATAAGTAAACTAATGGGTGTTTTCATTTAAAAACACATCTCAGTTTTAATTTGCACAAACAAACATTGCTAATTAGCCTGGAGCTGGTGTATTTACCAAGTTTGTAGTGCTTGGGGACGGCAATGTTTTGCAAAATTGTTGGCGTTAGTGTTATAGTAGTACTACTGATAAAGAGAACTGGAGTTATGCTTTTGGAGAAGGCAGCGTACAGTGTAGCGCTGCAATAACACGCTCACTTTCAGCATGGCTTGCTCGCTGTAGTGGCGTACTATTTAATTGATGACAGTTTTTAAACACAAGTCCCTCACCCCACCCTCTTAACATTGCAGTATGGTTACTCTGGGTTCGCCGCCCACAACAAGGCATTACTCGTCAAAAAACCTCCCACCCTCATTGTTTTCCCCTGCCATTCGCTTTCATTCTGGCATCCCCCCACTCTCTTACACTCTCGCTCAATCACTACACTTCCTCACACACTGGGCTCTCATGCTCTTTCGTTTGACTATGTCAACCCACCCAGGAATAAATTACCGAACAACACTGAAACACATACCACCCTCCCCGCCGCACAAATACACCAATCTACCGGGAGCGTAGACCCTCATAGTTTGTGAGAGAACTCCGGTCGTCGTGAAAACCGAATGAGTTGTGGAACAGATTGCAAACGCTGTGGTGCATGTTTCTTTCGACATTGGGAAGGGGCATTAATTGGGGTTTACCATACCCTTTTCCATTCGGTCCCTGTTTTCGAATAATTTGAACGTGAATGTTTCACAAACAAATGTTTCACTCTTGCCTGGGAAAAATTATCATTCATTTTTTAGTTTTTTTTTTAAAAGTGTTATTCAATTATTTCTGAATGTAATTAACTAACATAAAATTACTGATTTCTTCCCTTTTATAAAGGAATATATAGAAATATAAAGGAAAATACTTTCCTCAAAATATAGAATCTCTCTTTTGTGTAAACAGAAAATTCGATGAAAAACGTTGTAACACGAAACTGTGGGGCCCGAAATATTTTTTCATGTTAAAAGAATTATGTATTAAACGATAAAATAGCGGTTTGTTTTCGTCCCGATTTCTCTGCCATTGTACACGTAAAAAAATAATGTATTAAATTACAAAAAGAAAACAAAAAATTCACTGATTTTTGCACAAAATTCACCGAATTCAAAAACTGCTGAAATGTTTTGACAATGGCGGTGCCTTTACCTACTCAAAGACTAGCGGAAACCTAGCAACAGTGGCAGCCATTGTTTATTATGTTCCGTCTAACGAAAAAATAAATAAGCCAAAAAAGCTGCGTGATGATGTGACTGCAGAAAATAGGTATATTTTGTTCGTCCAGAAAGTGAAATCTATTCCTGTTAAAAGAAAAAAAATGTATGAAATTACATAGTATTTTGTCGGGACTGCAGTATAATTTCGTGTTAACCGATTTTTCATGTTAAGCGTTTTTGTGTTAAACGTTTTTCACTGTATTATAGTATGTTTGTGTAGTTTCAATACTCAATTCCGAATATAATTTCATTAACTTAGCGATTACCAACATAAAAAAGGGAAGTATATTATTTAGCTCTTAATTAAAAACATACACACTACTGAATATTAAAGGTATATTATGCAATAAAAATAATTTAATAAAATAATTCACTTGCAACTTACTTATCTACTTTTTAATTGGTAGTTATGTTAAAATTAAGCTTTGAATAGAAACGGATTTTATTTAAATTTGATATTTAAATTAGTTTATAAAACACCTGGAACAGGGACGATGGCCCTTCCAGGAGCGTGGAACGATCGTGAAAGCCTATACAGGGTGTCCCAAGGTATATGGATAACGACTTTTTATCGGGAACTAAGATAGCTAGAAAAAACTAAAAAATATTGTCCCAGTAGTTTTTTGTTAGAAATCCAAATTTAATTTGCAAATTTGTTTTGGTGCTTCCAGAAGCGAGATACAGGCATCAACTTCATTTTTTCAAATGGGGAGTTGTGGTTATTTATTTAAGAAATAGATTCCTCAATTTTTTGTAAGAAATATTTAATTGAACGGTTTTTTACTGTGAGCGATATTTTACAAGTTATGAATGAAAACATGATTGTCATAAGAAATTTCAAAATGATAATATTATAACGGTTTTTTGATTGAATAAGAAGAAAAGTAATATTTTATTATAAATTTTACTCCTCATTAATTACAGATCTTGCTCGAACTGGGCCCCACTATTAGAGATGCATGGACATACTCTTTCCTGCCAATTGTACCTTACAGCCAAAGAAAGTTGATTCGACTTTAACCGAGTAACAGGCTTTTAATATAATATTCTCTGCTTTAGTTCATCTACAGATGCAATCCCGGCTTGATTCTGATACACCTATTATCATTTTGAAATTTCTTATGGGACTCTACAAAACTCTTCATGATTAGTGCAGGCAAAATAATATGGTATTAAACTTAAATAAATGCTGTGTTATTACTTATTCTCGGAAAATCAATAACATACTCTTCGAATATTAATAATTCTCTGTTAGCAAGATTATCGGCTACTGAAAATCTAGGAGTTTGGCTGGATTATAAGTAGACATTCAATCTTCACATGGTTACCATTTGCAAACGAGCTTATAAATGGCTGGGGTTCATATATAGATTTTCTCATGATTTCACTAATGTGGCTCCAATAATACATCTTTATTGTTTCATTCTTCGTCCTGTACTTGAATATGTTAGTTGTATTTGGTCACCATATACGATTACTAATATTAGTATGATTGAGAAAATACAAACAAAATTCTTAAAACTAGTCCATTTCCGTTGTCGATATCCTAAAAAAATTCTGTAAATCTTGCTTCACTAGGCGAACGAAGAAACACTCCTGATTCACTTTGTCTGCATGGTCTCCTCAATAATAATATAGATTCTGCAGAAGTGTTATCCTTTTTCAGTTTCATGTCCCATCCATTTCTACCCTTAATACTCGTTTATTTTATTAACACATCTCTCGCTCTAACTACATCTTTCATTCACCAGTCAATAGAATGATGTACCTAGCAAACAATCTTCCTGAGAATGTTGACCTAAACAATATAACAAAAACTAATTTAAAGAAAATTCGAAGTTCTCTAGAGATTAAGTACCGCAATATTAAATAAAATCTACTCACGATTATTTTTCAAATAACATAAACTAATTTATTGTATATTTTATAATTTATATTTTTTTTTGTTACTTTATATTAATAGCATAAGATTTTCTGCAATTTATTTATTATTATTTCATTTTCTTAGTTCTTATTAGAAACTTTCTTCTCTTCGGTGCAAGTGCAATTGATTGTTTTGTGTATTTTATTATTATGTAAAATGGGCATTGCCCGTATAAATAAATAAATAAATAAATAAATCATGTTTTCATTCATAACTTATAAAATATCGCTCACAGAAAAAATACGTTCATGTAAATTTTTCTTACAAAAAATAGAGGAATCTCTTTTCTTAAATAAAAACCACACCTCCCCATTTGAAAAAAATATTGTTGGTGCTTGTATCTCGCTTCTGAAAGCACCAAAACAAATTTGCAAATTAAATTTGGATTTCTAACAAAAAACGAAGGGGACACATACTTTTTAGTTTTTTTCTAGCTATCTTAGTTTCCGATAAAAAGTCGTTATCCATATACCTTGGGACACCGTGTATAGTATATAGTTTTTATAGACAATAAGAAGACATGGAATAAATATAAGAGATGATAGTTCATAAAAAAACAGTTCATCTTTTGCAGTTTTATGTTTTCGATATAAACATACAAAGTGCAATTATAATAACTGTACGGCGATTTAAATCTTCCTACAGATAGATTTCAGTCAAAATCCATGGACCAGAATTGTGGTGACTTCATTGATTTTTTTATTTATTTAAGTTGCTGCTATTTTCTAAAAAAAAATGTTTCCAACGATGTTCTTTAAATTTGTAATACTAATTGTGCATTCATATTGTCTTATTTAAAACGTTATTTTTGTTTGTTTGCGGAAAAATGGATTTTGAAAGGTTTCTTAGTAATCAGTAAGTAAGCTAGAAGTTATTCTGTGGCCATAGAGGCGATCCCTGTACAATCTTGTCACATTCATATAGTCCCAAATCAACAATTAAATACACGAGATATTCCAATTCCTATATTTATTACGGTTGGGCCATTCTAAGGAAGAAATGATAATTATTTTTAGAAAAACAGTTTGTACATTTTTAATTTATTGTCTATTATTGTTTTTCAAATATCCCTTTGAACAAAATGTAACTTATTAATGCGGTTTAAATTAGTCAACATGTAATAGTTGACCGGCGAGCGATAGAATATTGTCGAGAAGTCCAGCATGCGTCGGCTGTAAAGTGTGTGTGTGTACATGTACGAAAATTGGAGGTAGCTCTAATTAATTAGATATACATTGACTTACCATCTTATCTTAACGTGAAGTTTACGGCCCACAAATCGGAAATGCAGTTCCTTCTCAGTGCAGTCCCGATCTCCGGACAGTGTATTCCCGTTACAGACAACACTGCCCATCACCTAGCTTATTGTCTATAAGCTGTATAGGCTTCTAGGAAGAAAAAATCTAAGGGAAGCAGAGCTGGACTCGAACCCAGGTCCTCCGCGTGGGAGTCCAGTATGCTAATCACTTAGCTATCCCCTACCCTCGGCTCTACTTTAAATTTGATTTTCTACTAATTCACTTTACTAATTATTTTACTGCTTTACTACTTTTCTAAAAAGTATTTTTTTAGTAAAGTGTTACCTGAATAAGTCTATACAATATTCAGCTGATTCTTGCGTGTGTATCAAAAACAACAAGTAAAATGTACGGTTCCTAAACATTTGAATTATGAATAATGTTAAGGGTAACTACGGAGTAATTGTACTAGCCACTTATTAAGGAATTTCCATTTCCATTATCCACAAAAAATTTGGTCTTACAAAGGATCGATAGGTGGTTGCAAATACACAGTTCTATCAAATCAACCAGGCAAACTCGTAGCGAGCAACTTTAGTAGTTTGCACTGCCTAAAATAAATAATATTTTCAGAAAATATTGCAAATAAAACTGATAGGTTTATATAACTTGCAGTTTGCTTTCCAATTTTAAAGGAAATCGTTATAGACACTTATGAGAAAATTCCAAAACAAGCAAAAAACCTATTCTGTAAAATGGCATCTCCAATTTTCTTCAAATTTGGTATTCTAGCTATGCTTCTTATGTACATTAATTATAAAGTTTTGGTGTTCATTACGACTGCTGTATTCGATGTTGTAAAATGGATGTTGAGGTTCGTTCTAAATTTTCACCGACGTTTTGGCAAAATTATTGCCTTCTTCATGATCTTTACAAAGATTTATAACACAAATCAGAAAAGAAAGGAAAAAAACACATAAATGTAAACTTGAAGTAAAAATTTTCAAATAAAATTTCTTTTTAAATAAACTATTTTTAAATAAACTAAATAAATAGATAAAATTATTATATATATACAATATATATATATAGCACATTGTAAATTTATTTTGAACTATTGCTATTGCTACCTTGCAGATGGGGGGGCCGGGAGCGCTCGGAAGTATTCAAAGGCTGGCCTGTTTGAGTACGACGGGTGCCATGATGACTACCCCCACTGCGGCCTTGGAGGTCCTGTTAAACCTTCCACCACTCCACATCTACGTCCAAGGCGTTGCAAGAGCAGTTGTGGCACGACTACAACAGGGACAAGCGCCCATTTATCCCAGGCACACTGGGAAGCATCAAGACCTATGGGAGGAGCTGGAGGCGGACCCGATTTTGGGCCTGCCTACGGATATGATGACTCCTAGGTATGACTTCCAAAAACCCTTCAAAGTCTTGATATTAGACAGAGGGGCATGGAAGAATGGGCCGCCAATTACAGGCGAATCTATGTGGTACACGGACGGGTCCAAGATGGGTGACGGAGTGGGAGCCGGCGTGTACGGGGCTCATCCGAGATGTAATATCTCGGTGAGCCTGGGAAGGCTAGCTACGGTCTTTCAGGCGGAGCTAGTCGCGATTATTATCTGCGCCGCCGAAATAAGAAGACGGGGAGTGCATAACTCCAGAGTCGTCATTTATTCGGATAGCCAGGCTGCTCTGCGGGCAATTGACTCGTGGGAGATCAGCTCAAGGCTGGTGTGGGACTGCCTAGGTGCACTAAGGGAAATTAGTAGCCATAATAAGGTCTTCCTGGTTTGGGTACCTGGGCACTCGGGTCACAGAGGCAATGAGGCGGCGGACCGCCTGGCCCGGGAGGGTTCAATGGGAGCGCTTATCGGGCCGGAGCCGTTCTGTGGTGTCTCAAGATGCCTCAGGAGTGCATCCATTAAGCTATGGATGCAGGACCGATCAAGGGAATGGTGGGTCAAAACTCCAGGCCAGAGACAGGCGAAAAAGTTTATCTATAGCTACTCGCCCAAGCTAACTGCAGAATTACTCCAACTAGGCCGGGTGGCCATAAGGATAGCAGTTGGCATTCTCACTGGCCACTGTAGATTAAATAAGCACATGCATCGCATGGGCCTGGCAACGGATAGCCTGTGCAGGTTTTGTCAGGAAGAAGAGGAGACGGCACTGCATGTGGTATGTCAGTGCGAGGGGCTGGTCTGGCTAAGGTACCGCCTCTTTGGTAAAGAGAAGCTGGTGCCAACAAGCCTCAGCCAGGGCCCTCTCTCGGACCTATTAAGTCTTCTAAGGCAAGCAGGACTCGAGAGGGTGCTCTGATGGCGGGTGCTCTGATTGACCACCTGGGAGCCCCCCCCCCAATTCCACAGTTCGGTTAAGGACAGGATAGGGGGAGGGTCTCCAACTAGGGGGGTGCCACAATAGATCCTTGGGGTGTCGCGGTGGCGTAGGCTGAGTAGCCATTCCCCCGGTAGAATCTATCTATCTATCTATTGCTATTGCTGCAGAATAGATCAATAATAAACTACATCACAACTATTAAAATTTTGACAATATGTGGTCTTTATTATTTATTAAATTTTGACAATATGTTCCATATATAAAAGCAAAATATGGAAATAACATAAGAAGTGTACTTACAAAATTTTCTTGTTTGAATTTCTTAAAAGCTACAGTTAAACTTGTGATACACCATCACCAAGTGTTACGGACATTGGATGTGTCAAGGTTTATAAAGAGCTGCGAAAGCGGAATGAATAATTATACAGGGAGCAGAACCGTACAACGTGTTGAAGTGGTACTTTGAAGGAAAGCTTTGCGCGACTGTTATCCCAGGACTCCTAAAAAAAAAACAATTATCTCCGGGAAAAGGTTTAGAATAAATGTGATAGGTATAAATATGTATATAGCATATCGCGAAAAACTAAAAAAAAATCATAAATTTATAACACACTAAAATTCACTAATAGCCTTTTTTCGTTCTCAGAGGACCTCAAAACTGAAAACACATATTCGAAAATTTGAAACGATTGCAATGCTTTCCTCATGTATCCCACTTAATAGTTTGCTCATAATTTTGGATTAAATCGTCAAATTTTCGGAATTATTTTTTCACCAGGACATACATCTAATCTATCTATTTGGCGCTACAACCCTAATGGGCCCAGCCTCCTCAATGAGCCTAATCCATGAATCGTGATTAGTTGTAGCCGCTCTCCAATTGCGAACTCCCAATAGGTTCCTCGCGTCGTTGGTCACACCGCCCAGCCATCTCAGCTTAGGCTGCCGAGACGTTCCGATTTCTCCTTCGAGTAATCTCCTTGTATGTCGTCCACCTGCATCCTCGCCACATGTCCCGCCCAGCTCAATTGGTTCAATTTTACTACCCGAACCACGTCTGCCTCACCATACAATTCATACAGTTCTCTATTTTTCCTTCTCCTCCTGAACATACCTCCTTCCCTCAAGGGCCCCAAAATTCTCCTTTAAATTTTTCTTTCGAAAACAAGGAGATTGTCTTCGTCCCTTTTGGAGATAGTCCAGGTCTGGGAGGCATATGTTAGTACTGGGCGTGTGAGCGTTTTATATAATATAATTTTTGACTTCCTGGAGATTAATTTGCTTTTCATGTACTTTACCAAGCCGTAGTAGCACTGTTGGCAGCCATGATCATTTTACTTATTTCCTGCGAAATACTATGAGAGGAGTTGACTTGAGAGCCAAGGTAGAAGAATTCCTTCACCTTCTGAAAGCAGAACGAACCTATTTGTAGGTTCTCCCCTGGGGGGCCAACGCCACCTCCAACAAACATATATTTTGTTTTAGTTTCATTTATTTGGAGACCTATTAACGATATGCTGCTTTCTGGAGTGAGAGGAAGGCACTCTTCAGTTGAGGAGGGATCGTGCAATAATATCTAGGCATGTCGGCATATGCAAGCAGTTGGACCGATCTGCTGTATACTGTGCCCGTTGTCTGAATGCCAGAGTCCCTGATTAATTTTTCGGATTATTTTTTCGAGTGATATTAAAAAGGAGGCAGGCAAGAATTTCACCTTGCCTCAGCCCTTCGCTTGTTCCAAATTCAGGAGACATATCAGACTGTATGCGGACCACACATGTGATAAATATATATATATATATTTACGGTCCCCATAGGGAAGGAATTAGCTCAGTAATATCGTGCTGCCCCAGCAACGCGGAGGTGCCGGGTTCAAGTCCAGCAATCGTGCCCTTAGATTTTCTCTTCCTAGGAGCCTCTACAACTCAGTGCTCGGTTATAGACAGTGCTCTAAGACTCCGTGGGCGCAATAGATCTTTCAGGTCGCAGAGCAATGCCCCCCCCCCCCCTATAACAATCTATCTATCTAAAGGTCACCATGTTATGAAAAATCAACAGACGTGTAGTTTCTGTTTACAATAACTCCCTCTTTACAAACATTCATCAAGATGAATGTATACAACTACAATTTAATTAAAATTCCAAGAACTTTTCGGAAGAAATGTTCTGGAATAATTCATTCAGGAAAACATGGACAAGAAATTATAATTAGGAACCGAACTATACATACGATCGCCATATTTATAGCTAGTTGATAAATTAGTTTATTTCACCATCATTTCATCTACAACCATATTGTAGGTAAAGATAGTTTAAATTTAATTAACCTATTCACCTAATGCGATGCATCTAATTATGTTTAATTAGTATGTTGCTATAAAATGAATGCCACTTCATCAATATAGACTGTTGAAACAGAAATTTTCTTACCTTAGTTGATTTAGTGCAATCAACTAAAAATAATAATTGAACTTACCCTGTGTGCACACAACCTTGCAGCTTTCCTGGAACCCTCCAATAATCAATTTTCCTAGCAAAATATTTGTAATAAATTTGATACGTCAGTATAAGACACACACAGCACACATAGACACACACACAACACAGATCATTCGCAAATCTACATAGATCATACAACAAAATATAAATCGACCAATTGCTAAACAAAAAAAATGTTTCCATGAAACTAACACAATTTTGAAAATTGACCTTAAAACAAAATCGTTGGCATTGTAATATGGAATCGTTTAATGTGATTCCTGATGTAGTAGATGTCTTGAAGAGGGCGGAAGTTGGTTGAGAGATTTTGGAAGTTATTAATACGGATTTTATAAAAATAAACTGTATTTTAGCATTAATTTTAACGTATAAATGGTAACTAATAACTAGCAAAATACTTAGGAATAAATGGAAGATGAATAACTAATAAATTGGAATGATAAAATAAACGAACTAAGATGCACTACTAAAAGATAATAAGTTTGAAATAAAACTGTATAGGGACGCGTAAACAGCTGCTCGTATGTGAAGACGTACTCGTATAATCGTATATGATATAATCCTCCCCTCTTCCCATGGGGCAAGTTTATATATTGGTGTTGGCCACACTCACACCAAGACATCTGTCCTAGTGTGCGACCTTGTGCGACCTTCGCAGTTTGGTGACCACCGATTTAGATCAGTGGCCAGCCTTATCGGCGCTTGCTTTTGATGTAAGGGTATTTACCCCTGGTTTGTTTGTTTGGCTGCGGCCTTGTCTTGAAGTCAGTCAGCTGGCTAGGCCACTAGTTGTAAATTATTCTTTCTTTGTTGGATTTGACATTGCTATGACTTGCCGATGTCAATCATTACAGCACCATATTGGGGAAGCTTAAAAAAAAAACAGACGACTCTCTTTTCAATACAAATTATCATCTATAATTAATACAATTTAATAAAAAAAATTTTTCTTTAAAATTGCAACTTTACAACGTTTAATTTGGCTGGCCATTAATAAAGTGGTAGGAATTTTACTTGTATATTTGATGGGTTTCATGTGGAGCGCTCTATGTTAAAAGAAAAAAAATGAGAAAGCTTGGGCAATTTTATATTTAAACTTACAACCAGACCTTTCCCAGAGCCCCAAAAAAAAAAGAACACACTCCCAGAATACCCCTTCTAAAATCAACTTTTTTCAGAAAATTGTTTGATATAAAAGTGATACGGTTTTTTATCTTTGCAGCAAGTATTCCAAGTTTAAAGAAAAACATAGTAACCGTTTTAGTGGAAATTCCAAAAAAAGAACTAAAACTTGCAATTCTATCGCTAGTCTGTAATATTGTACAGGTTGGTAAAACCATATATTATACTGAAATGGTCTTTAGTGGAAAGCATAATGCTACTAATTCCCCCCCCCCCCCGAAACAGAATCAATTTTGCTGGGAAAATGTTGCAATTAAAAGTGATAGGTATTTATGTGTGTAAGTTTTAAGTTATAAGTTGAAAGGTAGAAATTTTGAGAGTTGTAAAATATATTTAAATAAAAATAGATTTGATTTTATAAATAAATTATAGATAGTGTTTTATTAAGACTTATATCCACTTGATTAATTAAATATCTAGTTGTGCACGGATTTTAATATGGCCTTGAATGCTTCCGTTCATAGATAAACAAAATATCTTATTATTTCCTGTTAACATTGTTTTCTAGAATTATAATAATTATTTATAAATATTTTGTAATGTCTGTGTGGTTAATAAAGAAGAGATTGCTATTAACTTATCGCAAAGGCGCGTACGTACGCGCCTGTAGTGGCGTCAGTATGGGTGGTGGTTGTTGTGTAGGTAGGGTTGTTGGAGGGGGTAACGCAGGCTCAGAGGAGTGTCTCCCTTCAGTACGAGCCTGGAATCGGTACCTAGTGGTGTCCAGTGTTGTTCTGTCTTTCATCCGCAACACCGCGCTCTATCCCTGCCGTCGCGCACATATTCTTTACCATATATTGCTTATATATATATCGTTAATACTTTACGGATGCGTACGGGTGTTTTTTATTTAGTGATGTTAGAGTGATGTGTATGTTGTTGCTTGTGTTGTGGCTAATGGCCGCCACTCCTTGGTTTGGCCAAGCCTCAGACAACAACAGCACAACGTTGCGTTACGAAGCACCAGAAGACTGTCAGTGGTGGATACGTGAACCACCCGGTGATGAAGTTTCTCTAGCGTGCACATTAAGGACAATAAATTCTGATTTAGATACAACAAATTTCAGTGTTATACCAACTGATCATACAGCTTCATTGATCATACGTTGTGATCCAACACTTATGTCACGAAGTACACTTGAAGATAAAAGTTTTGCCCATCTAATACGTTTAAGAGAACTGGGATTAGAATATTGTAAATTAACAAAATTAGTATCTGGCGCTCTGTATGGTTTAGTGGATCTTCGTAATTTAACCATTCGAACACATAATATAGACTGGTCAGCGTTAAGTTTAGAATTGGATGCAGATTGTTTTCAACATGTTAAACAATTGGAAAGACTTGATCTTGCATTAAACAATATTTGGTCATTTCCGGAGAATATTTTTTGTCCAATGGCGAATTTGATTAGTTTAAATGTGAGTGGTAATCGACTACAAGATATTAGCGAACTTGGATTCAGAGAGAAAACTCCACCACCTCAGCCGTTGATCAGCAGTCAGGATGATGAACATTTAGAACATAAACCGGCCACGACACCTTGCAATATGGACATACAGATATTAGATGCTTCAGGTAATCATTTTGTTTTGTTACCCACAAACGGGTTCAGTTCATTAAGGCGTTTACGACAACTTTACATTCATGACAATGAAATATCAATGGTAGCCGATAGAGCCTTAGCCGGTCTAAAACATTTAACACATTTTGATTTATCTAACAATAAAGTTGTTGCATTACCGTCAGAATTGTTTCGTGATGCTGCCGATTCAATACAAGAGATATATTTACAAAATAATTCAATTAGCATACTCTCGCCGGGATTGTTTGCCAATTTAAATCAACTATTGGATCTTGATATTTCGCGCAATCAACTAACCAGCGCTTGGATAAACAGTGGCACATTTTCTGGTTTAATAAGACTTGTATTATTAAATCTTTCCTTCAATAGAATTACTAAATTGGACCCAACATTTTTTCATGACTTATATACTTTGCAGATATTAAATTTAGAGCACAATTCAATAGAAGCAATACCGCCTGATACATTCACGCCGATGAATAACCTACACACACTGGTATTATCTTATAATAAAATTAGTTATATAGACGCTTATGCTTTGAATGGTCTGTACGTGTTAAGCTTGTTATCTTTAGACAATAACATATTAGAAGAGGTCCATTCTGAAGCATTTAGAAATTGTACAGGCTTGAGAGATTTAAATTTAAACGGTAATAAGTTAAAGAGTGTGCCAGTCGCGCTGCGTGACATGAGGCTATTAAGAACGGTCGACTTGGGCGAGAACAACATCTCTAACCTTGATAAACCTCGCTTTGTCGGCATGACTAACTTGTATGGGCTACGCCTTATTGGCAATCAAATAAGTAATATAACAAAAACAACGTTTACTGACCTACCATCTCTAGAAATATTAAACTTATCTAAAAATAAAATTAATAAAATAGAAAGCGGCGCTTTTGAAGGAAATGCCAACCTTCAGGCGATACGCTTAGATGCCAACTTGTTAACGGATATTAACGGCTTGTTCTCTGATGTACAAAGTTTGCTCTGGCTAAATATTTCAGATAATAGATTAGAACGTTTTGACTACGCTTATTTACCTCAAGGCTTACAATGGTTAGATATTCACAAAAATTATATTACAGAATTAGATAATCGCTTTAATTTAGAAGCTGATCTTAAAATACAAACGTTAGATGTTAGTTTCAATAAATTGACCAGAGTAACAGCGTCTTCAATTCCAGATAGTATCGAATTATTATTTATGAATGATAATCTTATAACTACAGTTGAAGCTCATACATTTCTAAAGAAAACTAATTTATCACGAGTAGATTTGTACGCAAATCAGATAGAAGAAATGGAACTCAATGCTTTACAATTGACAACAGTTGAAGAAAATAGACCATTGCCAGAGTTTTATATTGGCGGTAATCCATTTCAGTGTGATTGTACAATGGAATGGCTGCAGAGAATAAATATGTTGGATCATCTTCGTCAACATCCGAGAGTAATGGATCTCGACGGAATATATTGTAAATTATTGTATAGTAGAGATCGACTGTACGTTCCATTAGTGGATGCTGAATCATCATTCTTTGTTTGCCCTTATAAAACACATTGTTTTGCATTATGTACTTGTTGTGATTTTGATGCTTGCGATTGTGAAATGACTTGTCCGCAGAATTGTACATGCTATCATGATCAGTCTTGGGCGGCGAATATTGTTGATTGTTCAAACAGCGGCTATATAGAAATGCCTGCTAATATACCTATGGATGCCACAGAAGTTTATTTAGATGGTAATAATTTTGGTGAACTTATAAGTCATTCATTTATTGGTAGAAAAAATTTAAAAGTATTGTACGCAAATAATTCAAATATTGCGGCCATCTATAATCATACATTTACTGGACTACGAAGACTGGCCATTTTACATTTAGAGAACAACCACATTAAAGAGCTGCTTGGTTTTGAACTGGTTAGTTTGGCCAACTTAAGAGAAGTTTATCTCCAAGGCAACTTGTTACAATTTATCGACAACAGAACTTTCTCTAGTTTAGGGTTACTTGAGGTTCTCCGTTTGGACGACAACAGATTATACAAGTTCCAAGTGTCTGTGTTTGAGGCTAACCCTTACTTAGTAGAAATTGGACTAGCTGGTAACCAATGGTCCTGTGATTGCAAGTATATGCATGAAATGAGTGCTTGGGTTAGAGCAAATTTTGCTAAAATTATCGATGGTAAACATATTGCTTGTGTCATTGATAATAGAACGCACATGTTAGGTCCAACATTGAAAGAATTTAATTCTACATGGTGTTCATTGTATGCCGGAGGATCTCGTGGAATAGTCGACCGGCAAGTAATACAAGATTATCTGCCTTTATTACTGCTCACATTTATTGCATTCATTTTATGTGTTGGTATAGTTTGTGGAATGTTCGCATATCGACGAGAATTAAGAGTTTGGGTATATTCAAGATGCGGCCTGAGGATGTGCTATAAAGCCACAGGACTGGACGAAGATCAGGATCGCCTGTTTGACGCTTATGTTAGTTATTGTGTTAAAGATGAAGGTTTCGTTACACAAGTATTAGCACCAAAATTGGAATCACAATTTAGATTATGCTTACATTATAGAGATTTCAATGTCAGTTCGTATGTAGCTGATACCATACTTGAAGCTGTTGAATCATCAAAACGTACAATTGTAGTATTATCTAGAAATTTTCTCAATTCAGAATGGTGTAGATTTGAATTTAAATCAGCATTACATGAAGTATTAAAAGATCGTAGAAGACTGCTAATTGTGGTACTTGTTGGAGATTTTGCACCAAGAGAACTTGATCCAGATTTGAGACTGTATCTAAAAACAAATACTTGTCTACAATGGGGTGATTCATTATTTTGGCAGAAATTAAGGTTCGCCATGCCAGATCCAACGCGTCAACCTGTTTCATTGTATACACCACAGGATAGTAGACAGCCAAAATTGGTTACAAATTTTCTACAACCTCAACCACTTTGGGCATAGCGACGATCTTATCACAGGTATGTAAATAATCTTTATTAATTTTCTTAAATTATATTATTAAATAATATTTCACTTATTTTACATGAAATAAATAAAGCTATACAATTTTACCATATTTTAACAAACAAGAAAACATGATAAGACCATCATGTTATTATTAAGAGGATGTAGTAAGTAGTAGGATACAGTGTGTTACATTACTGCTATATAGTTGTGTAAGTAATAGTAATGGATTCAATTTCAGGTTTCTCTTAATAGATTTCTTATTTTGACAATTACAGTTCCGTTAATGTTAGTATACTTAGTTAGAGAGCATTGTTCTACTATTCTGACAAAATATTTTACTTTTCATTGTTAGACTGTAGCTTGAGTGTTAGACTGGAGCCCCGGGCAGGGAAGATCCCCTAATATATATTTGGATAAAGATAACTAATTATTATTACTCTTTGAATATACTTAAAATAAATGTCAAAACATTAAAATAAAGTAAAATTTACAAAAGAAATTGATGAATAAATAAACCTCTTAATGAGAAATCACAATTTTACGGCTTAAAACTTCTGATATGTTTTTCTTGAATGTGCGAGTATGTTCTTTATAGGCAGCATTTTCATAATTTCAGACTTTTATGACTCAATTATAATAAAAAAAAAAAAAAAAAACTTCTGGGAAATCTAAACCATTGACGACTTCATTTAGAATTAAAAAGTAAAACTCGGACAAACGTTTCGGAAAATGGTTCATGCATCAGTTAAAGCAAGACGTTCTTAATCTACCATAAAAACAACATTTTGGCTTTACATAAATACATTTAACAATTCGACTTAGAATTTTGAGAAAATTGCTAAAAGCTTCATGAGAAAAAAAATTTTTGAGTGGTAACTATGTGGTTGTTTTAATATACTTTGAAATCAAAGCTGAAGCTAATACAAATAGCATCTACTTTTGTTGAAAAGTTGAAAAAGGTACACACTTTTGCTGCCTGGGGGTGGGGAGGGAGCATACTGACAGCGCGGAAGAAGGGCTCATTTCTCATTATTTAAACTATTAATATTTTTTTGTATTAATAAAAGCAAAGTAATGCCCATTTTTTTTTTCAAGCGGACTTAACTTTCAAACTCCCAAATTAGGTGTCATGAACGTGATAGTGGGAGGGAGGGACCGAAACATGCTTCATTATTAATATTTTTAAACAAGTAGTAGTAATGCCTATTTTTTCAGGCGGGCTTAACGTCCAACTACCAAATTAGGTGTCGTGGACGGGGGCGGAAGCACCTACTTTACTATTAACATTTTTTAAACAAATATAAAATTTAGTTATACGCTGGACTCGAACTGGGATCCTCCCACTTACAAGTCCATGCTCATAACCAATACAAATATTTTTAAACAAATATTTTATATTTAGCAATTATGCACCGGATATCAAGTGGATATCTCCTTTCTCCTAATTAATTAATTAATTAATTAATAAACGTATATGATAGTAATAATAAAAATGAAATGAAATATACGAAAACATAAGAAAACCATTCAAAATAATTAAAATACAATAACAAAAAAATGTATCTATTTTTTTTTTTGCCGACTTAATTAGTTTTGATTGAATTTAATTAGAGTTTAATGCTCAAGTAATAAAAAATTTTCAGACTGTATTAATATTATTAGCCACAGAAAAAATTCAAAATATAAAAGTAAATAAATTTAATTGCTGATTATAGGGTAATTTTTTAATAATATTTCAAGACCTGATAACTATATTTTTGTTTTATAGCGTTGTTTGTGAAAAAATATAAATTATTTAAAATGTCTATATGATCAGCCACTTAACGAAGAGATTGACATGAACACTGTTTCTAGTTATAAATACTGAATAATATACAATATGATTTCGTAAATTATCATAAAGGGCAGAAAATAAAAAAAAATGCATCTTTCAGCATTATTTGTACTCAAATTATTCATGTATGTTGGCCAACCATTTGTAAGATATGTATTTACGTAACAAATAAATAGTTCAGTTCAGCTCAATTCAATAATAACATAGTATTAATCTTAATATTTAAATAATAAAAAAATTTAAAGCATTTAAATTGTTCACGCTTTTTATTAGTCGTAGGCCCCTTTGACCACAGGTGAAAGGAACTTTCAAATATAATTAAAAAAATTAGTACAAATTGTTGCTTGTAGGGCCTTCTGTCCGCGGAAGAAGGACACTTTAGAAACTGTCGATAAAATAGGACATAATACTTTAATTTGTAGATTGTGGATCCTGACGAATTGCCCCACTTTGCGAATTATTTTTTGTTCTTTCTTTCTGTTTTTACAGTTACACCTTGTTGTTAGACTTAATTATTCTAAATGGCTGTTTATAAGCTACTTAAAGTTCCATCATAAATTAATTTCACTTCTTTAAATAAAAAAATAAATAAATAAAATTAAAAAAAAAATGGAAACCAGACATTTATTAGTTTTGTATGATAATAAATTTAACAACTGAAATTACACTTTCAGTTACATGACAGAAAACAATCGGAAAACGATGAATTTTCATGTATATTCATACAGTGATTTGAATACGTATATCTCTCTTTAGTCTGTTATATTCCAAAAAAAAAAAAAATTAATTTTTTTTTTTACTTACTGCTGTAAGAGGAATAATTGCCATCGTGCCAAATTGATAGAAATTGAGTTTTCAATTGATATATATGTACATGTTTTTGATGTCTCCTGAGTGCCGCAAAAAAAAAAATGTTTTTTAATGAATGAGTAAATTCCAACTTGATATTCCATTTAAGTACTTCTACATATCCGCTTCTGATAATTAGTTTTTGGTCAAAATCCATTGACCACAAATGTGGCTTCTTTACTGATTTTTGTATTTTTAATTATTCGTGATTTTCCTTGAAAATGTACCCCCCCCCCCCAATAATATATTTCTATATAAATACTGCTTCAATGCAATTTGCAGTTTTAACATGTTTAAAAAAATTAACATATATTAGAAGTATGCGAATTGTAATTTTGAAAAAAAAAATATGTTAACCGGAAGTGCAACAACTATATGGAATTGGTTTGTGTTTTGGGGGGAAGGGGAGATTTTCTCGAAAAGGTGGCAATGATTAAAAACTTTAAATTTGGCATGCTAACTGCAAGGCTAATAAACTTATCTCTTTATTATTTGAAACATTTTTCAGGAATGTTAATTTTATGTAATTCTGAGGAATGTACCAAGTATTAAAGGGAGAAGATAGAATAAGGCAGTCACATTCAAATAAATCTTTATTTGTATGAATTTAATATTTAAATATTTCATGTTTCAAATTGTTTTAAATGAATGGCCTGTTTTGTATATAGATATTATAGGCAATTTTATCGAAAAGGCGTCCATG
Source organism: Triatoma infestans (assembly GCA_011037195.1). NCBI lineage: Eukaryota > Metazoa > Arthropoda > Insecta > Hemiptera > Reduviidae > Triatoma > Triatoma infestans. The sequence goes on along the minus strand of JAAEAF010002791.1, from coordinate 46,231 downwards.
TTTTTCTTTAAATATTGGTATATAACTAACTGCACAGATAGGTTAGGTGGTACATATATCTAGCAAACTATTATTTAAACATTTTCCCAGCTAAATTGTATTTTGGGTTTCTGTAAAGTTAGATTGCAAATGTTACTGATTTGTTGAATGTTAGCGGGTCTTCTGGACTACAATTTAATCATATTTCACGTCACGGTTATGGTTGCTAATCAATACCCCCTTATGGTGTATCAACTAAATTTACTCTGTGCAAATCTATCTTATCACACTTGTTTTTACAAAAAGCATCCTGATGATGGGCGAACGCCCAAAACCGGTCGATCTCCACAAAAAGAAGCAGACAAACTATCACGGAAAATATCTCCTGATACTTTGCAGCTCTGCGGAACCAACCACGACACCAACCCTCTCATTTTTATGTGTAAATTTTCAAATCTAAAAAAAATATATCGTATTTTGTAGATGTATTAACTATAATAGTATGAGCAAGTAGTTTCAGATAACTTTTCTTCTTTTTTTTAACAAAAAACAGAATATTTTTTAGATTTTTATTATAATTTAAGGGAATCTAAAAAATTTACAATTATCAGAGACATTTTCCGTGGTAGCCTGCTTCATTTTGTGGTCATCGACCGGATTCGGGCGTTCGCCCATCTTCAGGATGCGTTTTTCAGACAGTGTGCCAACGACAGAGTGTGAAACTAAGTCTCTGTACGAGTCTGTGTTGGCACACTGTCTGAAAAACGCATCCTGAAGATGGGCGATTGCCCGAAACCGGTCGATGACCACAAAACGAAGCAGGCTACCACGGAAAATGTCTCTGATATAAGGTGATCGTGTTAGATTATTTTCGGATTTAAGTTTTTCTAAAGGGAGAGAAACTCCGAAAGGAAAAAAAGAAATTATTGAAACAAACTTGATATTCCAGTAGGGGTATCAGCACTGGATGCAGTGGTGAACTTTGCATTCTTTACAAAACGTTATAGATCTGCACTATTTAATGGAATGTTTTTTTTTCTGAGAGAAAATAGATTTAATGAGAGTTCTATGGGGAGGGGGAAAATTACTTTAGGAGAATTAGGCTTACTTTTTACCACTTTAAAATCTAAATAATATTAAAGACAATTAATTGTGATGAAATATTTTCAAATTTGACAGAAACTGTTCAGCCGGAGATTGAGAAATTCTATGATATTAGAGTTGATAAATAAATGCTATTACTGACCAAGTTTAAATATATTCTAGTGCTCAGATAACTATAGTTAATATGTTCTAGAGCTGAATAAATATATCGCTTTAATAAAAACCTTTATGCTTTCTCCTGTATCAATGGTTAATTTGTAAAGAGTTCCTGAAACTGTTACGTCTGAAACTGTATCCGATTTGTTAATTGCATTTCTACCCGGTCTTGCCAAACACCTGATTGTTCGAAAAAATAAGTTCGATTTGCTCCTCTTTGTTTTTTGTTTGTGTTCGCTTTTTATTGGTCTTCAAAAAAAAATTCAAGCAAGACACTTCATGAAAACACTTGAGTTTTTCAATATTTAGTTTTATAAATAATTATTTATTATTTTAATATTTAAAATATATCAGTATTATAGAAAATTCTTTGATCCAATGATAAGAAAAAACTTAGCTTTTTCTAGTCAGTTTTGCACTTCATAAAAGGTATAAAATACTTTGACTTCATAGAAAGATTAAAAAACAAAACTAGAAATGAAAAAACTAAGAGAAAATAAGAATATGAGCGTATTAGTAGAACGGATTAGTTTTATTTGTTTGTTTAAAGGTAAATAGAAAAGATAACTAAGGAAAGTTTAAATGATCTTTTATTTTTCAAATTATTTGTGTTCATTTTTCTAAAACAATGAAATTAATTGTCAACAAATCTGGTGTTTTTCAAACTGAATAAATTGACTATGAGGATTTTTATATTGAACTAGAATATTGAAACTTGAACGGCCCTGCAATATTATTTCTGCAAGATTCTTGATATTTGAAGAGATTTAATTATACAACGATAATTCAACGACGCTTCCCTTAACTTCATGACTTAAAGTATGTCAGATGACCTGAATAATTTTAATGAGAATAATCTGGTTTGAAACACTGACACAACTTTTACTTGTTAATTGTTAATACAATTTATATAATAAAATTTCTATGAGCTGCAAAATTTATTAATTTTTCGTAACATAAATAATATATAGTGGGGGCGAGAAGAAAAGTACCTATCCAGCAGGTAGTAGGAATGATTACAGCCCAGAAAAGAGAGCCAATAATATTGAACCAAGCGCATGTAACTTTTGATATTTAGATTGTTGTAGGGAATTATTACCTTGCGACCTGAAAGATCTATTGTGCCCCAACTTTTGATATTTAACACCACATATTCCTCAGAACTGCATATATTATTTATTTCTAATGTTACAAATAAAAGTGTCTAGTTTATATCTTCGGGTTAACATTCCAATTTTATAAGAAATCTTTATAATCGTTTTCCAAAAAATCTCGAAAGTAACATCAAATTTGGAATTATATAGGTGGTAGTATTATTCCTCCAGAACCCTAAAAATACTCCCGGGGGTTCCTATAAAAGTGATAGGTAAATGTAGATAGTATACAAAAGTTTAATGAATATCATTTCCGGAAAAATCGAGAAAAACCATTCAGTAAAGTCACACTTCCGGTTGATGGATTTGGTCCACATCCTGTATGTCAGAAGCGGTGATAGTACCTAAATAGTTTACCAAGTTTGAGTTTCCTGCGATTTTTTGCATACTCAATTGAACCTCCAAAACATGTATTCTTGATGAAAGCACGATGTCAAAAAATTTGACAATACGTGCTTTCCGCAGAAGTAGGAAAAAGTAAAAATGAATCTTAAGCCAGATAATTCTGTTTTTTTTTGTTTTTTATTTTAATAAATATAACTCTGTTGTGTATTACTTTACACAACAGAGAAATTAATCAGATTTCTAATTTACAGTTTTTCAAAGTAGCATGAAAAAAAGTAATTATAAAAAAAATGAGATAGAAGGTTTATTAAAAAATTAACTCTCTTTCTTTTCTCTGTTCATTGGCGTTAAACCCAGTAGTGGGTCTCAACCTCCTCGATTTTTTTTTTTTTTTTTTTACGCCAGTCGTCCTTTACTTTTGCAGCCGCCATCCACATTCAAAGTTTTGTTAGTAAATTGTGCAACATCGTCTGGCCAACATAATCTAGGAGTTTCTGACTGATATCCCTTGCAAAAATTTAACAAGGATTTCATCTGTATCCAACCCACCTCTCAGTCTATTTAGCTTTATCCAGTTAAAAAGTGATGTTTCTTTTGTACAGGGCATACAGCTCACAGTTCGTAAAGTATTAATAATTACTAAATAAATTTTGTGGGAGAAATTAATTTGTATGGTAATATTTTGTTTCTCAAAAAAAAGTTATATTTTTATTGATTCACTTTTTATTGGGCTGCAAATAACGTAGGAGGCCTTATCGCTAAAATGAATGTGATTTATTTCAGCAACTTTTTAATAAATATACATATACATTTATTTATTTATTTATAGAATTAATAAGAGTAGACCAGGTTCGAATGTGTTTTGCCGGACATAATGGGACTGCTAAGCCGATATTTAAGATCTGCATTATAAGTAATAATTTTCATGCTCAACATAAAAGAACAACTCATAGAAAAATATAGATTTAAACTAATATTATTTAACGATTGGATATAATAAAAGATATTGTAAACAAAAATTAAACAGTTGAATATGTGGATGGGGATCCGCAATGCTATGGATAACATGTACTATTTTATTCGTCGTAGCATGCATATTTATTTTATTCCTGACCGGTTTCGGATTTTCATCCATCGTCTCAGCAAATTTTATCAATTTCATGCAGAGAGTTCACTTCAACGTAATGTTTCTGTTACACTCCACACTTGTTGGTTTGTATGTGCGGGAGGTTATAAGGTTTTATGTGTGTGTGTGTGTGTGTGTGTGTTAATGAAAAAATGGAGTTATTATAAATTATGATTAGACATTATAAAATAGTGTTTAATAAATAACATGTTTTGAAGGATTCTTTATAACTAAATTTTAATAGTGGTGTTAATTTATCGTCATTTTGTATAAGACAGTTCTGAAGTATACTGTACAAATAAGAATAGAATAGAGTTTGAAAAAAGGCGATACAAACTTTTAAGGGTAGTCCAAAGTTTTGAAAATGTAATAAATAAATATGAAATTCAAGCAATGTTAATACAAGAAAATATGTATTACATATCAATTTACCTACATATTTTCTTGTATTAACCTTGCATAATATTTCACTTCAGAAACATTACGTTGAATTGAACTTCTCTCTTACGATGGATGAAAATCCGAAACCGGTCAGGAATAAAATAAATATGCATGCTACGACGGATAATATATATATAGATAGATAGATTACGCCTTTATTTTACAAAAATTATTTCTATACATTTATATAAACAGAAATTGGGGCGGGTGTTGTGGTGTATTGGTTATGAGCATGGACTTGTAAGTGGGAGGACTCCAGTTCGAGTCCAGCGTATAACTAAATTTTATATTTGTTTAAAAAATGTTAATAGGTGCTTCCGCCCCCGTCCACGACACCTAATTTGGTAGTTGGACGTTAAGCCCGCCTGAAAAAATAGGCATTACTTTACTTTTTATAAACGGAAATTAACGAAGCTTCTTACGCTTGGTCGCACTTGTATCAAGAGTTATAATATTTTACAGCGCGCAAACTGGGGATATAAGCAATTTGGAGAATTAAGTAGATTTCAGTGCTTCTTCATAAACAAATTGTTTCATTTACCTTCTTATACACCAGCTTATTTAATTTTTTTTAGAATCAAAGTTTTCTTCACCTGATGCGTACACACTGCAACTTCATCTAAACTATGTACTTAAAACTATGAAATATCCCGATCATAGATACCCTAAGTTAGTCATTCAAGAAATCATCAAACGCAATATAATCTGATTTAAGGAACTAAATAATATTATCTCTAACTGTGAATTGGGAATAAATTTTGATTTAAATAACATAGAACTTAAAACTTATCTCACATAAAACTTATTCAATCTGCATTAGTTCGTTCTTTCAGGCAGGATTGTATTTTAAGAGCATTAAGTTCGCCATCAGGGAGAATTTATAAAGAATTAAATTTTGAAATTGAATACATAAACGACGAATTGCCAATAAATTATATCAGTTGGGTAATTACGGCCAGGGGGGAGTTGATATACCTAAATTGTAGCATACTTAGAGAGCCATCCAGGCATCTGTGTTCTCTGTGCAGTATGTCTGTGATTGAAAATTTGAATCATTGCGGAATGTCCCTGTCTCATAGAATTTAGACTAAAATATTTTAATAAGAATACTCTATCAAAAGAAGAGTTGGTCTCATTATTTAAATGGATTTAGAGGTTGGTTACCGCTAATCAGATACTGCAGCGAAGCCTGGAAATATAGATTCAGTTTAATATTGGCATTTAATTACTGATTGTACTTTTACTTTGATATTTTTTCAAAGTTTACCCAGGGTTTTTATATAATTTTTATAATGTAGTGTATTTATTATTATTATTAATTATTATTATTATTAACATTTTTTATATAATTCAGTTTCAGTTTATTTATTAAGTTTTTATTTCTTCTTTGTATATTTACATTTTTTTTATTTTATTATTATTATACTATATTAAGAGGAAGACATTATTTATGTTATATAGCACAAACTCCGCTAATATATATATATATATGTGTGTGTGTATAATCATAAAAGAAATAAATAAGACATACTCCCCACTTTAGCCTTCAGTTTTTATCCAATTCAATGTTGATGATTTAACCAAACAAAAGTTTAGTGATTAACTTTTCCAAATGTCTCTTGTAAGGCTGTTGTTATGTATGAGAGTATTTTCTCTCAACATATGTTAGTCTAGATTGAACCTTCATCACAGTTACGAAACCACCCTTATATCTCATTCAAGACAGCTGTTAGACGCCAAATGGCATAACGTTATAATGTTTTCATTGATTTATACTGTTATTAAACCGTTTAGCAAAGGATGTGTTTATCTTGGATTAAATAAATAAGAATGAAACGAAATTTTTGAACATAATTTGAATCAGCCTTCATTAATAAAATAACAGTTATTGCTCATGCATACAAACAAATAGTATTTGCTATATTATTTGTTCATTGAGAGTTATTATTTGTTTTATATCAGCTTATAGTTAAGGCAACGGTATTTCACAAGAAAGCATTTCTGGGTCGCTGGTGATAACGATAGATTTATTCGATATTTGAAGTTTTTTAAACAATTCATGTTTTCTAAGTCTAGCAATATCAGGCAATAACTATACCATGAGAAGGGGTTCGATGGGGTACCTTAGAACATTTCCATATATTTGAACGATATAAGACAAATTTCTATAATATCTTTTTACAATTCGATAGAACAAGATATCTTTTACAAGGAAAAGTTAAATGGTTTCATTAAATTGGGTATCAACAATATTTTTTTGGTCAGATATTTTCACAGTTAGTAATAATAATATGAATAATATACAGTTATTATATTTTTAAACGTACTTCGTTATTACCTACCATCGACGCGATTCAATTTATATTTGCCATATGTATTTAAAGAAATCAATTGATTAATAATAATAACAATAATACTCCCACGCAGAGGACCCGGGTTCGAGTCCAGCTGTGCTACCCTTGGATATTTTTCTTTCTAGGAACTTCTACAGCTCACTTTTCGGTGATGGACAGTGCCGTCTGTAACGAGAGAACACTGTCTGGAGGCCGCCAGTGCACTGAGAAGGTTCCGGGCGCCAATGATCACGGATGATGACGCGTCTTAAATTAAAAACAAATAACAATAATAGTTTTATTAAATTATAATTACATCTATCAAGAAAAAAAGTAATTTACAAATATGTAATTCATGACAGTAGACTACAAGTTTTAAATGCCGTCTGCCAATTGATTTCTCAAAAAAATAAGTGGTAACAAAATGTAACTTAAATCACTATAACGTTACATTACGCTAAAAATAAAATTCTCTAATCAGCATTAATGTGTATCTGTAGGCGCTTTTGACGTACTAAACTAATGTCTTAATTTTCAAGACATTACGTAAGTCACATGCCTAATATCTATTCGTGGTGCGCGGCCCAAATCATATAGCTCGAAATTCACTGAACTCCAGGCAAAAGGCTTGAAAGTGATCAATATTTTTTGTATGCATTTAAATTGCATAATACTACAAACATAATTAACCCCCTGCTCTAATAGCCATGGTGGCTTGTAAGGCAGATTCAAGGAACTCTCTGCATATTTTTGAACATGTATTGTATTATTTCTAAATTATATTTAACATTAACATATTCAAACTTAGCTAATTTTTTTTTTTTTTTTTATAACAAATGATGAAGAGGATTAATGAAATTAATTTAATATTTGTCTTGTAAAAGACAACATATTGTCGAAACTATGGAAATCGTGTTAAAGAAATGGTATTTTAAAGATTATTTTATTTCTGGACAAAATCCATATTTTTATTTGAACAGTATAAAGTGTAGCACAGACTTCATTCTATTCTGTACCAATTAGAAAATTATTCTGTCAGCTGTTGCTATAAAATAATAATAATAATAATAATTTATAAACTCCATTATTCTTTATGCCAAACATTCAATACCTTGTTACCTTTTTGACTTTTCTAAAATTTTTTCAAAAATATATTTATTGCTGAATTCAAATAGGTTAAAAAAATTGTTAATTAAGTTTGAACATTTATCTTTTATAGACGCCCATTTGAATGAACAGTATTTTTTACAATACTAAACGAACATTTTACACTACTAAAGTTTTACCACCATCTGGCACTTTTTGATTGGCTTATATTGTTGCATGTTTCAGCTGCACTATTGTCTACTGCAATTCTTTTTTTTTTTGTAAACTTTCTTATACCTGGTCCTTTGTCCGCCCCAAACTTTTCTTACTTTAAGTCATTCTCGTCCTCCTGGTTGTTATATGCAGCTAAAAAAAATTGGAAACAAAAAAAAAAATCTGTGTATTAATAATTAATGATATAAAAAAAAAATGTAATAACATAATTTTATGACTTTATGGTAATTTAATAGAACAAATTTTTGAATATATGGATGGATCCGCAATGCTGGATAACATCTGGTATGGTATTTTACCCGTCGTAGCATGCATATTTATTTTCTTCCTGACCGGTTTCGGACTTTTTCATCCATCGTCAAAGCAAATTCACCAAGTTCGTGTAGAGAGTTCACTTCAACGTAAGTTCTGCAAAACAGAAAACAAATTTATTATACACTATTTTTCTAATGTCTAATCATAACTTTTAATAATTCCATTTTGCCATTAATCACACACACACGTAGTAACATAACCTTATAACCTCCCCACATAATTATGAGTAAACCTCCCCAACAAGTGTGAGTAAACAAGTAACAGAAACATCAAGTTCAAGTGAACTCTCTACACGAACTTGGTGAATTTACTCTGACGATGGATGAAAGTCCGAAACCGGTCAGGAACAAAACTAATATGGATACCCCAGAACAAATTTTATTTATTTAATTTTTGTAATTTTTAAATTCTAAACAGTTTTAATTCTATTTTAATGCATTGGGAATATATTGCAAATTAAGTCTTATCATATTTATTTGCTCGCAAATAAACAAAAAAAAAACAAAAAACCTTTCAAATGAATGGGTATAAACCCCTGTTTTAGTAATTCTATTATTTAGTGATATTTATTAAAAAAAAAATACATCAACTGCCGGGTTGTGTGTTGTTATTTGTGTCTGAGTCACGTGTTTTGAAATAAAAAATATCCTATAGCCAGTCATGGGGCAAGAATCTACTACTGTCCAAGAGGTAATACCAACATTTCGAACTAACTTATGCTCCCTTAAAACTATGTATACCGCATTAGAGAGATACATAAATTAGTATAAAATACAGTAGCAGGTTGAGCTCATTTTTTGTTGGAAGAAAAACATTAGAAAAAAATCCTTAAAAAATTGCTTAATATATCGCTAGTATTATCTGAAATCAGAATATATTAAATAGAAATATATTTCATCTACCCTTAGCGGATAATTCTTGTCATAGGGTATATAAAAACAGGTTGTTGGTTCGTTCATATGTTACTATCTCAAGTATGGTTAACTCAAGCGTTTTATATTACATTACTTCCAGTTTCTTAACCGCTTGATGCTTACCATTCATAAATCATTTTCCATAAACATAAAAATTAGTTTGCTGCAATATATGTCTCCGGTGGTTCAGGTGAATGCCGATAAGTGGTGTTCATTTTTATGGTGTGATTATTTTTGTGGTTGATGGAATGGTAAATTATAGTAGTGAAAATAGTTTAAACTTTCACTGAAGTGACTAAGTTTTCTCTCCACACTCAAACATTATAAGTAATGTGGGTTATTCAGTCATCGCTTAAAACCTAGATGTTTGTGTTAAGCTTCACTTTAAAATCTTGACAAACTTGCTTTTATAGTCCAGAGATTTTTTCCTCGTGATAGCCTGGTCATCTACCTGCTACGGTATAACCCAGACTTGCACAGAGCAAAACCAGTTTACACACTGTTTTGAGAAGTGTTATTCTATGACGGTAACTTCTATTTCACACTTCTCAAAACAGTTTGTAAACTGGTTTCGCTCATTGCAAACATATTGTTTATCAAGATATCCTGATGATGGGCGACCAGCTTTGCGAATTCAACTACAACAGCTTGCTAATTTAGTTATCAATTTGAATAAAGGCATTCAATTCCATTTATCATTCACAAATTTTATCTTAATTTATATCATTTGTGGGAACAAGGAAAAATCTTGGAGTATATTTAAACCAATATTTCAGCTGAATCACATTTCAAGAAAACTCCATTTGCTTCAAATTATTCCTTTATTTATTGATTTTTGTTGTTTCAGAACAACAGTTTTTGTTTCTGCAACTCTGTAATAATGTGACAATTATTAATTTAGAAGTAGTGAGTGAAGTTGTACTTGTAATCACAAGTAAGTGACAGAAAGTAAAAAAGCGATTACTTTTTCTCGGAAGTGAGAAAATAGTTATAATATGGCAAGTGAAAGAAGTGGACTTTTTACAAACTAGAGTTCTGAATTTAACCGCACGAGCGCGGCTCTCGCGTCAAACTGGACGAGATTGTAAAAAAAAAAATACTTTACTCTTATGTTGAATATTAATTTTTTACAACAATCGTATTAAATTGGTTTTTAATTTATTAGAATATAACAAAAATGTGAATAGGTGCAAATTCTGAGAATGTATTTTAAATTTGTTTTATTTTTTTGGCCTCATGCACCTTGCCAACAGCCGACATGTTACTCTGGGGAAACTTTAGTGTTTATATTTTTCAATTAATAGCTCAATAATCTATGCTGCATTTGTGAGTATATATTATTGTCCATTATTTTATCCGTCGTAGCATGCATATTAGATTTATTCCTGACCGGTTTCGGATATTCATCCATCGTCAGAGCAAATTCACCAAGTTTGTGTGGAGAGTTCACTTCAACTAAATGTTTCTGTAGACTCACACTTGTTGGTTGTAGTATGTACATATCATCCACATACATACAACCAACAAGTGTGAGTCTACAGAAACATTTAGTGAAGTGAACTCTCTACACAAACTTGGTGAATTTGCTCTGACGATAGATGGATATCCGAAACCGGTCAGGAATAAATCTAATATGCACGCTACGATGGATAAAATAATGGATGTTATCCAGCATTGCGGACCACATTTTCAATATATTATTGTTATTTGTTTTATTACTATTGTTTTTTTTGTTTTTTTTTAAGTCAAGCGTGTGGAGATATCTATAGTTTGATTTTGTTGGATTTGATTAAGTGATACAGTTCTAAGTGAATCTATTCTGTATAGAGGGTGAATATTGTGACTAAATTGGCTGGTAAGGGGCACTTCGAAGCAATAATTGCCTTCCACGCCGTTCTCTGGCTTTGTATTTCTCGCAGGCCAGAATTATGTGATTAACGTCTGGTAGTAAGTATCACAAAACAACGCGGATCGGCAGTAATTCCTATTCTGGCCAAGTGATAGGGAAAATAGTTTTGGTTGAATCTCAACCTACTTATGGTGTTGTAAAAATTTCTATTTCCATTGTAGTTGTGAAACCATGGCTTTATTGGTATGGATGGCTGTACAGCGATGTAGAATTGTCCTTTACCGTCCCCGGCCGGCCGAAACGTACGTATTTTGCCATTCTGAATAGAGAGATCTTTTGACAAAAATTTTTAAGATCGGAGGAAAGTAAGACGGATATGTTGGGAGTATCGAGTTGGATTTCTTGTTTGCCGAAAAAGTTGGCCATTTCATTGCCCGTCAATCCAGTATGCCCTTTAACCCGGACTAAGTGTAGGAGCTTACCAGAGTTAAGGATGTTATTCATTAAACTGATTGTCTTGAAAATTGTGGAAGAAGCGTGATTTCCTGGTTCTTTGAGTTTTTGCAGCACACTTTTGCTGTCTGATAAGATTAAAATTGTTCTTTCGTCTAAAGTTATGGTCCGTTCATGGCATTTATTTACAGCGATCAGTTCAGCAGTATATACAGAGGCGATGTCAGCGAGCCTATACACTTCGCTTGAGTTATTTTGCGAATCAAAGATGGCACAGCCAACTCCATTTGGATCTTTGGAACCGTCAGTGAACAGGAGATAGGAATTGGTGAATCTAGAGTGCAGCCTGGCCAGGAAATATGCATTGTTAATGATGTCGTAAGAAAGGTTAACATCATAATGATAGAATTCTGTCAGAATATATTTGGAGCATTTAGACAAGGAAAGGTAATCATAATTAAAGATAGGGAGTAGATCAGTTCGGTCAAGAGAAGATGAAAACTGGGAGAGTTTGTATTTCAATTTTAGATACATAGTTCCTCTCTCTAAAGCCTGTTTCGTTTGGTACAACCTCATACCACTCTATGGGATTTGTTTGATCTTGTTTTCGCTAATTGGCTAAATTTCGGGCTAATTATAGAGTTGAATACTGTTACTTTCACACACTGGTTTGTGAAAGTAGAACTTTCTGCACTAAATTTAGTGTAAAATCGTCACATTATTCAACTACTGCAGCAAAAATAATAATTATTCACCTCTAACTAGCCCGACATTTAGCGGCAATCTACAAAAACAAGAACGCATTTCAAAACAAATCCTATATAGTAAGGATTTTAAAGATTATACCAAAGAAAGCAGGTTATATAGACAGGGAATATTTTACATGAATTCAAGTACATTCTCAATATTTTGCACTTTATATGCCGTTTTTATATTTATATAAGTTAAGAACCAATTTATTGCAGTTGCAGAAAAAAAACTTAATATTCCTCAAAAGAGAGTCAAGTATTTTCACATTCTCAGTCAATATCGAGTGTGGCAACTGAACTAGAGTTGTGAAGTTCTTATGTTCTCTCACGTTAAATATTGAATTTTTTTCTATGACATAAAATCTGTTTAAAAAAGGATATAAAAACTGGTAAGAATGTAAAAAGTAACCTGTTCAATTGGAGGCTGAACAATTAGGGACATTTTTTGTAATAAAGAGAATTATTGCAAGTTTTTTTTATTATTATTATTGTAAGTTTGATTTATTATATGCTTTATCTATTTACTGTAGGAGGAAATATTATAATCGTGTTAAATTTTTAGAAATTAAGTTATCACCGGAAATGCACGTTTTGAGGTACCCTGAGTCCGAAAAAGTGGTTTTTACAAATTGGCCTGTGTACTTTTTCCCTCCTCATACCAATAACTCTGGACACAAGAGCGTTTATTTCCACATATCTCGTAAATTAATACATTGTATGTGTTGTTTAGAAGCAAAATAAGTTTAAAGTTGCGCGCTCGCGAGCGTTTGTGGTCAGCATAATTCAAAAACGGAAAATCGTAGATAGCTGAAATTTGGATATTTTATTTAGATTCTATTAGGGGCCACGAAAATAACTTTTTGGTCAAAACCGGTCGACCGAATGTATTAGTTTACCGACTAGATTTTTCTCTTTTCTTTTTTTTTTGCAATTTTATCGTAAACGGCGCTAGCTATATTCTTTAAACTTGGTATATAAAAACTAATCATATAATGAGCTACAACATTTATTTGAAACATTTTTCAGGGGAAAATTTATTTAAGGGGAATGGGCGATTTTTTCTAGGGGATGGGTGATGTTAGGCCGTCCCCCTAAAGTGCCATTACAATATATTATACGATTCTATCATTTACATAATATTAATAAGAATTTAATGTTAGCCCTGAATTTTGCGAAATAAATAATATTTGTTACCAGGTTATTATAACCTTACACACAAATAATAAATCATAAACCAAAATTATGTAAATTGCAGTAATTTATGAAGGATTTCATAACAGATTTTTATTTCTGTTATGATAAAATGGTGGCCCCGATTGTTTTATCCCTTTTTTATTAATGTTCTACATATACTTAGATGTGTGGAATTTTTGTTTTGAATACTATTCTTCTTTCTTTTATTGACGCATTTAATAGCAGCCGTTTAATAAGTGTTTAATTAAAAAATAAATAAGCGATTTATAGCCCGCATAAGTATTATAATTAGTTCAATTCCAGGACAAGTTCATGTAAATATAGAGTGGTCTATGTACTTTATTTACACGTGAATGTTTGCTTGTGTTTGTTTGTGTGTGTGTGTGTGTGTGTGTATGTTATTATCAGGCACTTCTCTGTTGGCAGCTCTTGCTTCCTAAACTACTACCTCATTTAATTATTCAACTTTACCAAGCGGAAAAGCCCTGTAGTGTGGCGTCGCAGCGTGTTGAAATGTTGATGGGGTGTATGTGCGTGCGGCTAGGCCACACTCAGAGAGAATATGATAGTCGGCCAACCTCATCCCATTGCCATTGACAGAGGTAGAAGTTAGTAATAATGGCCGTGACTGGTCTGTTTAGGTTTAGGATCTGTTTAGGTCTGGCAAAGCCAGAATATACAGGCTATACTGTAGACAGAACCGACAACATTTTGGGAGGTTATAGCCACTGGTAGAACAAGGTAGTATTTACTGTACTAGTGTGAGGCAGCTGTCCGCAACAAACGCCCCCTAGTTAGCCTCTATTATCTGCAGCTACAACTTGCACAAATCACAACCCCTATATATATATATACGCACACAGACACAGTCACTAACACCTGGCATTTCTCTCGTTTCCCCAACTAGGACAAGCCACAAATTTCCTGAAAAACTGCATTAACACTGTTTATACTAATACAAACACATATGCAAAGACATTACCAAAATTATTCAACCGTTACATTTCGTTACAATATTCTCTGTATTCACCACATTACATACATTAATTTAATTCTGACATTATATGCTATATAAAATTGAAAATTCCCCTTTAATTTATATGTTGTGGTTAGTTGGAGTATATTAATTGAATTTGCTCTGTGCAAGTCTTATGTTATCACACTGTTTTGAAAAAAATATCCTGATGATGGACGGGTTCCCAAAAAAAAAAAACAAAAAAAAACAGGCTTTCATGGAAAATATCTCTAGTGTAAAAATGAATTTAGTGAGTGAACTGTATGCATGTATGTTTGAAGAAAATCTCTCAAAAATGAAAAGTTGCAAGAGCTCAAATTTGAAGTACAACCAATGCGTAAAACACGAAGATATCCAGCAACCAGAATTACGATTTTACACGATTCTATTCTCAGTTTCTCACGGTTACTTATCTTAAAACTTTGAACCTATACTATCTACACAAATATCTTTCACTTTTATTTGAAACATTTTTTCCACGAAATTTGGGGGGGGGGGGTATGGTTCTGAGGGAGAGAGAGCTGCAATTAGTATAATGTATAGTGCTGCTACCTGTTCAATATTAGGAACAATTTAAAGCATTCCTATGATGAACTGAAAGTGCGAGACTTTATAAACTTCGTTTCTGGATATTTTGGAATTTTTTCGACAGCGACTCCAATGATTTTCCTTAAACTGGAAACGGTATAAATCAGTGGCAGCTCCTGACTTAGATATGTGGGGGTTCAACATTTTTTTTTTTTAAATTACTTACATTACCTATCATTATTAGCAGCTTGGCTAGATAGAAATCATGAAGTAAGCCAGGAGCTAGGTAAAAACTTGCATCCCTCTCCTACAATTAAATATGTTAAATTAACAATAAATCGGTCACTGTGCACCCAGAGAAGAACTGTTAAAAAAAATAAATCAGTCACTGTGCAGCAGAGAAGAACTGTGGAAAAAAGAGCTGTACCTTTTATAGTTCAAAAATTAAGTGGTCAACTTAACGGAAATTTTTAAATCTTAATAAAGTGTTTCGGTTCAAAGGAAATGTCAGTGAGTTAGCATCGACGATCTTTGCGTGGTCCATTTATCCATTTTAAGTACCAATACCAATATCAAAATTTTATAATTATAAAAATAATATATAAAAAATAAATATAATATATAAAAATCCACACATTGGCACAGGCGCATTACATCACAAAAAATAACGAAAATGAGTAATGCTGTTAAGCGGCCCTTACACGGTCAGTAATATTGTCAATATTGGTATTTACAATCTAACCATCAATACTTGTGCTAACCGGTCTCAATACTTCATCATTACCTTACACGATGAGTATTATTGCCAATGTTTTTGTCAATAACTTCGCTCAGTACTTAATACTTCTGTCTCTAGGAGAGTGACATGGTTTTACTCGGTTTTTAGCTGTTTTTTTCCCTTCCAAAAAATGAATAATAGTACAAAAGCTTGCGTAGCTATTATTTTGGCGTTTGGCACAACTCGTCAAGTGAAACGCAAACACTGGATGAAAGAATGGTTGAAGAAGAGAGATGAATATTCTCATTTGAAGATTTGAAGAACACAGATGGTTGAACCATTTTTGAAAAGACATATGAGAGAAAGTATAACTGTTAGGGAAAGATTAGCCTTAACCCTGAGGTACTTGGCCACAGGAAGAAATTTTGAAGACTTCAAGTTTTCAGCCATAATGTCCCCAACAACTATCAGCAAAGCTGTAATAGAAACTTGTGAAATCTTTATATATGTCCTACAAGACTTTGAAAAAATTACAATCACCTTTAAAAAACGTATGATTGAAGTTTTATTTTAATACACAAATCTTTCCCAAGAACCTCCACTGGATCGTTTTTTGCACTGAACTGTAATGAAAGGACTATTTAATTGACTGTATGAAATTTATGTTAATCAGAAAAATAAGATTAAAAAATTACAATCATCTTTAAAAAATACATGATTAAAATTTTATTTTAACACACAAATCTTTCCAAAGTATCTTTGTATCACTATTGTATCACTGTTATTGACGTTACTTTCAACGTTGTATAAAACTACTAAACGGAGTATTGATGGAAATATTGGCGCCGCTCCTACACGGTCAATGTTATTGTCAATATCCCCACCAATTCTCAGTATTGATAACATGAAAATCAGAAAATCCGGATTTCATCAATACTCTTATCAATACCGACCGTCAATACAATTTTTTCACCTTACACGGTCAATATTATTGTCAATACGCTAAGGTATTGTCAATATTATTGATCATGCAGAGGCCGCTTTGTAGTGCAATGTAGAATGTGCAAATATCTTCGGGTAAGATAGGGTAAGTTCGTTCAACGTTCAACGCACCAGTAAACCCCACTCTTATTTTAAAAAAAGTAATAAGAATATAAGAAATATACACATCTCTATACTAACACAAAGAAATGTTTATAAGTATATTAAATTCTTCAGCGCGACGCCGAACTGTAAGCCTCCAACATTCTACATTTTATAGATATCGTGGTATATATACGTATTATACATACAATTCACTACAGTGCATAATTCATTAAACAAACACATTAAAGTGAGCTCCTAAACTGATATACGTTGCTATTCTTTTATGTCTGATTCACCGGATTACAAAAAGAAAAGAAAAGAAGCAAATAAAATTTGCAGAAGAAAAAAAAGAAATTTCGAACTGGATATCTTGAAGAAAATGGAAGAGGATGGAGAAAATAAAAGAGTTAGAGAATTTTATGCAGCAGTGAGGAAAGAGAGGAAGGAATTCCAACCTAGTGTAGACTTCTGTAGAGGAAAGGATGGAGATATGATAGGTGACGAAATGGAGATCAAGAAGAGATGGGCTGAATATTTTGAAAGGTTGCTGAATATGGGGCAGGAAAATATACAAAGAGAAGGAACTATGCCCGAAAATATTGAAAATATTGAAATATTGATGATTATGTGGAGTGCCCGGAAAAGGAATAAGTTATTGAGATCATAATGGGACTCAAAAATAATAAGGCTTCAGGCGTGGAGGGAATAGTGGCCGAACTCCTGAAACTAGGAGGAGAAGTTCTTCAGGAAAGAGTGTTTGAGCTGATACAAATGATATGGTAAAAAGAAGAGATGCCACAGGATTGGACGGTCGCAATAATTTGCCCAATTTTTAAGAAGGGTGATAAAAGTTCCTGTGAAAACTATCGCGGTATTGCCCTACTGTCAGTTGTGTATAAGATAATGACCAAAATAATAGCAAAGAGGCTGACAGAGTATATGGACCAAATTTTAGGTGATTACCAAGCTGGTTTTAGAAGGAGTAGAGCAACCACGGACCAAATATGTGCATTAAGGCTGATTCATGAAAAATGTTATGAATACAACATCGATGTTCACCATTTGTTTGTGGACTTCAAGCAAGCATATGACAGCCTTTACAGGGATAAAGTTTTGCAAATTATGAAAGAATTTGCCATCCCAGATAAATTAATTCGGCTCGTTAACATGTGCCTCATAAAAACGACTGCAAAAGTCAGAATTAAAGGGGATTACTCTCAAGAGTTTGAGATAAATAGAGGTCTTAGGCAAGGTGACGTACTCTCCACAATCCTATTTAACCTGTCCTTGGAGAAAGTTGTCAGAGATATTGAGACAAACCCAAACGGAACGATATTTAACAGTCAAGGCAGTACCTGGCTTATGCAGATGACATAGTACTTTTAGGAAGAACCTTAAGGGCTCTGGAAGAGTGCTATGACCAATTGGAAAATAGTGCCAGGGCTGTGGGTTTGTCCATTAATACTGACAAGACCAAGTACATGCTATGCTCTAGGCACGACAACCGAATTTGCAACGCTGCTTCTGTGACGTTAAGTGGAAGAACGTTCGAAAATGTAAAAGCCTTTAAATACTTAGGTAACATCTTCACTAAAGAAATGGATGTTAGAAAAGAAATTAAAGAGAGGTTGGCTGCCGGAAGTAATGCATGTTTGCTTTAAATAAGATCCTTAAATCCAAAAATGTCTCTCGAAAACATAAGATAAACGTCTACAAGACAGTTATCCGGCCGATAGTTCTTTATACTTCGGAAACTTGGATACTGAATGAGAGCGAGTGCAATGGTGTGGGAAAGGCGTGTGTTACGTAAGATTTACGGGCCAAATCTTATAAATGGCTCGTGGAAGATAAAAAGTAACACAGAGCTGAAAGAATTGTTTGCATCGCCGGATCTGGTTGCCGAGGTGAGGAGCAAAAGATTGATATGGCTGGGACATTTGGAGAGAATGGATGAGGATCGAGCACTGAAAAAGCTTTTCCGGAATCGCCCAGAAGGAAGGAGGAAAGTGGGAAGACCTAGAAGGAGATGGTTGGAGGATGTGGAGGAGGACCTCAGAAGGCTTGGTGTGAGGCATTGGAGAAGAAAGGCCCTAGATAGAGAGAGCTGGAGGCAAATTACTAAGGAGGTCAAGGCCCTTCAAGGGCTGTAGTACCAAAAAAAAAAAAACATAATTCATTAAACAAACACATTAAAGTGAGCTCCTAAATTGATATACGTTCCTATTCTTTTATGTCTGATTCTCTGATTTGACAACAAATTAATATTTATTTTCTCACATCCCATCATACATGGATTTGATTTGATAAATTAAACAATTGTATAAATTAGGCAATATACGAGTATACAATTTTTACTGTGACTAATATTAGTAACTAATCTAAAAATAAAAATATTTTTTTGAAATTGAAATATGAATTAGAATAAAAATATGAAAGTTAGTTACTTTTTTATTTAATTTAATTTTTTATTTTTTCTTTCAAATAGCTGGGGCGCATTCGCGAATACCAGTAGCCGCCACTGGTATAAATATAAACCTATGACCTTTATTTACAACTTTTTCCGAAAAAAAAAAAGGTTTTAGGTTATTTGTGTATTTTATGACGTTAGATTCCAGTATTATTGTTGAAACCAGTACGGTTTGATGAAAACGTTGGGTCTACAATGTCATCATCGTATTCTATCTACGGACAAAGAAATTGACATGATATATCCCCCTACCATCTCTATATTTTTCAAGAGGCAATTTTGCCTGTTTTTTATTGCAATTTTAAGTAAGAAATTGTTCTGCCTACTTTAATTTAAAGAGAACTCTTGAAAGAGAAAATGGAAATAAGTTCTTCGAACAAAATAAATAATGTCAGGAGGCAGTCTTAAGATAAAAAAAAAAAAAATGAAAAGCAATAAAGAAAGAAAAATAAAAAAGAAAAAAATTGACACGATCCCAATACTTTTTCTCACCAGTAGTAAGAGAAAGTGAAAATAAACATAAAATAATAATAAGAGGAAATGTAAAAATGTTCTGTGAATTTATTAGCTCTTGTTTACGAGTTCAGGGCTTTTCAGAAACTTCCTCGTTTTCCATATTGTATTAGTTCCTCCTTTTCACCTTGAACTGCTTTTTTTGTTTTTATTGTCAAGCAGCTTAATTATAAATATTATAAATTGAAAAATATTGTTATTGATTGGAATAAGGTTATAATTAAATGTAATATTTCGCAGGATACCTTTATAGGCCCCGAACCCTTTTGCGGCTTGTCCAGGAGCCTTATTCAAACTTCTATCAAAGGTTGGGTAGAAGAACAGCGTTTGCTTTGGTGGGAGCGAACACCAGGACAGACGCAGGCAAAGCTCTCTACTAAGAGACATTGCCTAAATTTATCAGAGATCTACTGAGACATATCCGAAGGGATTTAAGGTTTTAGGCTGAACAGACACATGCACCATCTACAACTTGCAGATAGTGCGGTATGCCGATTCTGCAAGGCAGAGGAAGAAACCCCGGCGCACATCCTCTGTGAATGCGCCGGCCTGGCGAGTATAAGGTTTCTTCAATTGGGGGACAGGCAATCCCGAAGCTATGAGCTTCATGACGGAGCCGCTCTCAGCTTTGCTAGGACTGATTAGGAGGGCAAAACTGGGGGTTGTGCTATAATTTAAGGGGATCCACAGTAGACCTCGTCTTGTAGGTCGTAGTGGAATGAGGCTCGCCCCGCCGACCTCATCTAATCTAATCTAATTTAAGAGTCATATTTTGTTGTTTGTTACATTGTTTTTATTAATAAGCAACTTGAAATGACCTTTCTGTGAGGAGAAAATTAAAAGGAAATTTTTAATTAATCTTCGTGTGTAAAGTATACACATTAAATATGTAACAAAGTATTACACATTCTATTCGAAAAATGTTTCTATTTAGTGTTTATGAGATATGAATTCTATAAAATAATGGTTGAATTGAATAAAAACCATAATTACTATTAAATGACGATAGAGTCCTAGTTGTACCTTTGACTTCTCCATATTCGTCTCCACTCGTTTATCCTCAGATTTTTTTCTCTCTCCTGTAATCCCAAACTTCCAGGTCGTCCACAATATTATCTAATCCACTTTAGCCTCCCTCGGTCTTCCTCTTAATTCTCCATCTTTTTATTTATAAGTCTCAGTTCATCTTCTTATATCACTCCCTACTTTGTCCAGTGTAATAGGATCCGTGTGGAGCGGAGAGAAGCACAAAAATGACAATCTAGTCCAGACTAGGGTGGGAGACTCTGTATATATACAGACGAGCTAGCCCTACAGAGAACAGTTTTTGCAACAGTTTACGACCAGTCAACAACCAGTCAGCAACTTTCTACTACCTCTCTCACCTATGTATATACATATATAGATCTCTCGTTACCTAACTCCAATATTATACTTGTAAAGTCCTTGCAGTTTGCTGGCTCTCTTTCATTATACAGTGTGTTCAGCATTTATTCAAGTTTATTTCATCTTAAAATCCATTCTCTCTCTAATTCTCTTTCCTTCTCACATCCATTATATTGCCTCTACGGACTTTGGATCCCACGAATCTATAATGATTCAGATATGTAGATAATACACGAAATTCGAAGAAAATTGTTGGGGTCATTTTTTGAGAAAATCGATAAAAACTAAGATGGAAAAATAAAGTCACTTTTCCTGTTGATGGATCCATGGAATCTTCGTGACAGTTGCGGAGGTATTTCTATAAGGAATATCATGTTTGAGTTATCTGCGATTTTTCATTTTTGTGATTTTTTTTTTGTTCACACGAACACAGTTTAAATAATCCGCTAAACGTACATAGAACACCTGGAATCCTATGTTTCCGGGTAAAAAACATTGACACATTTGAAATACATCCTTCTCAACAGCATTAAGAAAAAAGTAGTAATTTTATCAACAAGTGTAACAATTCAACGCTTTGTCTTAGTCAATTTGATAAACGGAAAATGGTAATCAATATACATTGTTGTTTATTGAAGCGGGAATACAAACATATCCTCTTAATAAAAAAATATTTATTTTTCTATAGCGATTCATTTTTTTTTTTTTAACTTATAAGTGCCTAATAAAATGCTTGTTTTCATTAACTGGAAAATGTGATGATAAATCTTAAACAATAGCGTCAAATAAGTAATACTGTCCAGTTAACAGCAAATACTGGAAGAATATTTATTAGATTCTCTGTTACAATGCTGTTAAGAACTCTGTTAATGATATTTCGAAGTCCGCTCACTTTTGACGGAAGTAACTAGTGAAGGGAATAGAACTATCAGGGAAGAGAACACTGACAAAGTAGTCACCAAATAAATACAATTTAGCCTCCTGCTAAATGAAGCAGATGTGATAAAATGGGAACTAAGGTTACTTCTCCAGGGAGCGTGTACCATTGAAATAAATGTAATATCTCTTAAGTCAAGTAAAAAGCCGTTAACCGTAACTACCTGCAGTTTCAATATGTTTTGCAAGGTGAGTTACATTTTTTTTATCCTTGCAAGTCTGTCAATGCAGGTAGTAAAGATAACAACCCAGTTTAAAATAATAAACTCTCTAGACCAACTAACTGTTCAAAAAAAAAAAAAATGCGATGCCCTTTGTAATAGCAACCAAAGAGAGTAAAGAGAAGAGAAACGAACCCAACCACTCTCTCGGACCGGAGTGGGAAAAATGTATAAATACAGCGACGGACAGTCGATGGGGACAGTTTAAGACACTTCGATACAGTTCAAGATGGTTTACTATGTACATCATCTCGCCAGTCACTTCGTGTAATTCTCATACCACTCTAGCTTTACCATTCTCTATTGTAAAGTCCAGGTAGACTATGTATCTTTATTATTGTACATAGTTAACCAGTTTAACCAAGTCTTCTTATATCGTCAACCAGACTACGGATAACATCCTTCTCATATATATTTAACCCAAATATATTTAATAAGTTTTCCGAATTTGGGTCTGGTTGATGAAATGAGAAGACTTGGTTAAACTGGTTAACTATGTATAATAATAATATTGAGACAAAGTCTGCCTGGACTTTACATAGAGAATGGTTAAGCTAGAGTGGTATGAGAATGACATGAAGTGACTGGCGAGATGATGAACTATAGTGAACTGTCCCCGCCAGCGACTGTCCGTCGCTGTATTTACACATTTCTCCCACTCCAGTTCGAGAGACTGGTTGGGTTCGTTTCTCTTCTCTTTACTCTCTTTGGTTGTTGAGCTTTTCTTTGGTTGCTGTTACATCCTTGTTTTACTTAAAGGAAAACTTATTAAATATATTTGGGTAGATAATGTTTACCTTCACGGTGAAATGATGTAGACGTATCTCGAAAACACATGAAATGGTAAGGATTCCTGTGGGTGAAAACCGTTTTAACCGAATGTTCCCCACACACACGCACACACACACGGACTATTTCTAAAAACTACGTTTTCTGACTTAGAGGGCCTTGAAACCAACATACGACTTTTACCATAACACATGTTTTGAGGTCACCTGAGTACGATAAAATTGTTTTCTCGCAAATGCTTGGTATATATATATATATATATATATGTATGTGTATGTGGTGGTGAACAAGATATCTCAAAAACTAAAAAATCGCAGATAGCTCAAACTTAGTATTCCGTTTAAGTACTATCACCTCATCTGAGATGAAGGTTTCGAGAAAATCCATCTACCGGAAGTGCGTCTTTCTGAAAGTTTTTTTTTCTTTTCAGTTTTTCGCGATTTTCTCATAAACGGCTCCAAAGATTTTCTGTAAACTTCGTATACTATCTGTACACATAAATACCTATCACTTTTATTTGCAATATTTTCCATGAAAAACATTATTTTTTTGGTAATAGTGGAGAAACAATAGCGCTAAGCTTTCCTCAAAAGTATTATTTGCGTACAGTGTATGATACTGTGTACCTATATAATATTCATAATCATTAAAAGCATTGGTATAATTGCGAATTTGAAGAAAATCGATTAACCAGAATAGTTGCAATTTTTTATTTTAATTTTTTAAATTTTTTATTTAGTTGCAATTCCAGAATAGTTATTTTTTGAGATTTTTGGATTTTTTTGCGAACATGACTATAACATTTTCCTTTAAACTTAGAATACTAACAATTCAGATATATACATTTTTCTGAAGGTGGTTCTGAGTTATCTGAGACGTTAAAATTCAAATGTGTTCATTGAATATTACTGGCTTCTATACAATAAAATTCATTCTCCACCTGCCTCGTTCGGTAGGCTAGTCTTGTCTCCCCCCCCCCCCCAACAAATTATATTTATTTTAGGTATATGAGAAAAAATTTTAAAATTAAAGAAAATTAGTCATTTTATAAATAAATCTATTATGAGGAGTATTAAAAAAGGCATGTGAGTGTTTCACACGAGATATTGTTGATTGTGTTGGTAAGAGTTAACGAACAGTCACAGTCACGAGAAGGTACTTACTTCACATATAAAATATTACTTGAATGTCACAAAATTATAATGGCTAGAGGGAAATTTTGGGTGATCAAAGGAAACGATCAACTATTCCATCCATATATCTGAGCAATGTAATATATAATTTGTTGTGGTGGTTGGTTCCGCAGAGCTGGAAAGCATCAGAGACATTTTCCGTGGTAGCCTGCTTCATTTTGTGGTCATCGACCGGTTTCGGGCGTTCGCCCATCTTCAGGATGCGTTTTTCAGACAGTGTGCCAACACAGACTCGTATAGAGTAACTTAGTTTCACACTAACTCTAGTGTGTAACTAAGAGTTAGTGTGAAACTAAGTTACTCTATACGAGTCCGTGTTGGCATACTGTCTGAAAAACGCATCCTGAAGATGGGCGAACGCCCGAAAACCGGTCTTTGATGACCACAAAATGAAGCAGGCTACCACGGAAAATGTCTCTGATAATATATAATTCCTTTCTAAAGTGTACAACTAAACATCTGTTTGTTTTTTTTTATTCCTTCGTATAAGTTCTTGAGCTGTGAGTAAACTTAGAATCTAATCATATTTTACTTCAAATTTGTATTGGTTCTATTCAATAAGTAATGGGATCCGAAGAGCGGAGGGGCACATTGAATGAATCAAGTTTGGTTGCTTTCCACCTAGGCCAGACTAGGTTCAATTCACAGGTCGATTCACATAAATAAAGCGATAGCAGTACAGTTCAAAACAGTTAACAACCAGTCAGCAACCTTCTACTGCCTTCTCGTCATTCAGCCAGTCTGTCTCTTTATATATCTCTCGCTTCCTAACTTCTATATATTTGTAAAGTCCTTGCAGTTTGTGTGTTCTTTTCATTATACAGTGTTCATTATTTACTTTAATTTATTTCTCTAAATTCTATCTCGTCACATCCATTATATTGTCTCTTCGCACTTCGGATCCTGAATCTATGATAATTCGGATCCCATTAGAATTACAATGGGATCCGGTGTATTTAATTGATTGAAACTTTGAAGTAAATTGCCTTGTTGAGAAATGTAAGACAAAAAAAAATCATCATTTTTGGCTCCTCGAATGTTTGTAACGGATAAATATACAATTGTTCTAATAGATTTAGATTTAAACAGAGATATTTTCCGTGATAGCCTGCTTCCTTTTTGTGGTCACCTCAGAACATTATCATCAGAAGCAGGCTGTCACGGAAAATATCTCTGATGCTTTCCAATTCTGCGGACCCAATCTTAACAATATAGATTTAATTTAATTTAATTTTATTATTTTTGTAATACTATAAATTTGCTCTGCCTAATACTTGAATCAAAACTGTTATATGATAGAATGATTGGATAAATAGATTCGGACTTTGCTAAATAGTGTTATTATGATTGAAAAAATAGACTTGAAAGATGACAGTGGAACATGTAATTAATTTTTTTTCCTATCCGCTGCAAAATGAGACAAAAATTACTTCGTTTATCAGTTCTATGTGTAGTATTGTAGAAACTGTATCTTATAAATGGATTCAGTTTTATATAAATCTTACAAAGTAGTTTTTTGATTAATGACTTTGTTTTTCTTTTTTTTTTTAGTTTTGTTCCAATCTTGTAATTTTTATCTATTGTCTTCAATATATTATTTATATATATATATATATTTGTGTGTGTGTATGTAGAAGTAGCAATAATATGCAGGGCTTTTATATGGCAGGATTATTATTAAGGTAGGATGAATAAAAGGTAGGCGAGTCATATCAACTCTCTAGTTAGTGAGTGCTAAATTTTCCACTCTTCAACGCCATTCCCCAGTTAGCACTATGCTCAATTATATTGTCGTGGTTTGTGTGTGAGTATGTGGAAGGTAATTGATGGTTTGTAAAGCCCCGACAGTTCGCCCCCCTCTCTATCTTCCTTATTCATCCCCTCCCATTGGCATTGCCCGGCTGCCTCTTCCATCCCTGTCACTTATTTCTATAGCAGACCTGCTCGCGCCCAGTTTAAATTGAACCGTTTATCATCTGAACTAGTTTCTAGTTTACTATTTTCTATTTCTTATATATTTTTTTAAGCAAAAGAAATCTAAACTTCATTTTCTTTTACTTTCTTTATTGCTTGCTTTTAATTGAATTGTTTTTTAAGTCATTTAACAAAATAAAAAGTTAAAATAAAAATAAATGAGCGTGGTAGTTTATTGTACAGAAAGCGATGAGGTAACTTACTTTGGGGTATTAGAAGCTCCAAGCTTCATTTAACAACTACCACACCCCTCTACTGTTACAGTTTCAAATTACAGTGTGGAGTTTTTGCTGTTTCATTCTCTGAATATTGTGTCGCACATTCTTGTTAAATCTAAACCAACACATAAACTTGATGATGAACACAGTATTTCATACTGAACAGTAAAATTAATTCTACTACCCAGAACTGTTATCTTTTCTTCTTTTTTTTAAACATTTTTGTTGAAGAAACAAAAAGTTAAAATGGACGCATTTTAAGTTATTTTGCAATGTAATGTTTGGTATAAAGTTATATTCACTTTTCTAATTTTTGAATTTCCATTTCCTTTCTTTTGCAATTCTACCAATTCCTGCACAAGCTTTTCTAGAACGTTTTCTTCTTTTGCATGCTTCTGATTGTTTTTACAAAATAGATTGCACATGCTAGAATCAGCAACTTTTCCCTTGCATAGTAAAAACGTTATAGCCGAACTGCATCTTTTAAATATTTTATTATTACTTTAGGGTGTAGTTTTTGTAGATGTGGAGGGAGAGAGAAATGTTGAAGAATAGGAAAAAAAAAAATACACTCACTGAACACTGATTGTATTGTTTAAGTAAAAAGAATACTGCAAGGACTTTACCCTGACTGGTATATGCAGTGGTTGCGTGAGAGAATGAAGTGACAAACTAAGCTGGCAGAGTGTTGGTGATGATGTTTTCTTGATGGTTGTGTGTGCAAGATTGGATCACAGATTTCTTGTTGGTTAATAGTGTCGTTAGTGTTTACATATGATTCTCAACTTCCCCAACTTAACTGGTCCTTTACGAGATTTTCCAGGATGCTAGGTCAGGTTGCGTGAGAGAATGAAGTGACAAACTAAGCTGGCAGAGTGTTGGTGATGATGTTTTCTTGATGGTTGTGTGTGCAAGATTGGATCACAGATTTCTTGTTGGTTAATAGTGTCAGTGTTTACATATGATTCTCAACTTCCCCAACTTAACTGGTCCTTTACGAGATTTTCCAGGGTGTTAGGTCAGGTTGCGTGAGAGAATGAAGTGACAAACTAAGCTGGCAGAGTGTTGGTGATGATGTTTACTTGATGGTTGTGTGTGCAAGATTGGATCACAGATTTCTTGATGGTTAATAGTGTCATTAGTGTTTACATAGATTCTCAACTTTCCCAACTTAACTGGTCCTTTTCGAGATTTTCCAGGGTGTTAGGTCACTCTTTTAGGGGAAGGGAGATACGATACGCCTCATGTGAATTAATGAGTAATTTAGTTGTGGGCAGTCCCTTATGATTTTGCGGCAAACCATCGGCGGCAACCCTGGATTGGGATAGCATATCTTGCCTGCAGCAAAGTCATAAGGCACTGGCAATCCATTACAATTAGTTCTCATTGTTCAGATAGAGGTGCAATATTTTATATTCATAATTGTTATTTTCACTAAATTTTAACTATTACCGTTTCTTGTCGATTATCCTATTTAAAGTAATTTTTTTTTAATTTTCCCTGAAGTTGGCTTGCTTTTCAGCCGTAATTTTTATTTATCACATAGAGGCTAAACAGCTACTATTATTTTTCCATTCTAAGATTAATGTCTTTTTTTTCTTCAATTTAAAGCTCAGACTTGGAAACTATTGTATTCCTCCTTGGCCTACCGAAAGGGGAATTGAAATATTTTCCTGAGGGAATTATTTTTGGAGGTTCTGTGGGAATTGTAGCTTAAGCTTTCCTCTAAAACACCACTTCAGTACAATGTCCGGTTCTACCACCTATAAACTATTAATATACATTAGAAGTATTGGTAAAATACCCCAAATTTGAAGAAAATCGGTTAACCAAAAGTACAGCTTTAACACAATAAGTTTTTGAGTTATTTCGAACTTTTTTCGAATACAACTACTATAATAACGATTTCCTTTAAACTTGGTATAACTAACTTACACGATCTGGAACATTTGGAACATTGTTCCAAAAAAAATTGATTTTAAGTAATTGTAAGTATTGTGGTGTTAATTTTGTGACCTATTTCGCCGAGAGGCGATAACGCTATAACTAAGGCGATAAATAAGGGCGCCAAGTAGTTGGAGCTACCGATTCGAAATAACTCTTTCCCAACTCTTTTCCCAACAGCTCAGCAGAGTGGGTTACCCTGCTATCTTTTTCTTTAACGAGATTAAGTGTTTTTTACAAGGAAATCTGTTTATTTTAAGAGAATAGAACAACTACAGGTAAAGATACAGATACAAATTCAAATTTCTTGAATTTTGGTTAATATATAGTATAATTATTGGTAAGCTTACCTTCATAAATTTTTATGTTAGATTGATATGACTTACACGCTACTAAACAGTAACAATTGATTTCGGCAAAAGTTAATAGCTCCTACGGAATGGAGTACTCTCTTTGATTCGGTACAGTGCACTGACTCCTTCAACTGTTATTAACTTTACTTTAAATTCTCACTAAAACTCAAAGTTTATTAAGCTACTAACTCTGACTGAATCAGCCAGAGCCTTCACTTCTTATCGGTAACACTCGGTACTAGTTTGGTGCAACGTCATAATTTCAAATGTTACATGGCGTTGGTTCAATGTTAAAGGCGCTATCTTTTGGTTAGAATGTAATCATTCTATTACCTGCTTGAGTAGAAGATACTTGTCGTCATACCATCTCTATATTTATGTTCATTGGGATAAACGAGTGAAATTGTCATGTATAAAATGTGTTATTTTATATAATAAAACCGTGATAATAGTAACAAGAAATATGAGAAAGTCTTGTGATTGTGTCACACCAAATTTCTTTACGTTAAAAATTTGTTTTTTTTTTTTTTATTCAGCATAATTTTATAATTTCTTTTTTGTTGGCAAATTTCAAATAAATCCAATTATATTAATTCTTTCCAAAAGTGGCTTTATACCATACTCTTAGCAAGTTTGCCCTGCTCGTATGGATTACCTACTAATGGATATCCTGCCTTTTCAGCAAAAAAAAAAAAAAATTAAATTTTCATTAAAACGAAAAGTAACGATTAAAAAAAAAAAAGAAAAAAGAAAAGGATCCTTAATTAACAATAAGCTTTCTTGTACATTTGTGGTTAACCGGAAGTAATAAAAGTGGGATGGGAGTGAGAATAGTGTAGATTTTTCTTAATTACTTTCTGGTAGTATGTAGTGGTAGAATGAGATCCAATGGAGGGATTCTTTGCATTGGATCGTTAGAGAATTAAAACTGGGTACTGGTGGTTGGCTTATTCCAAAGGTATTGGTGTAATTCCTTTGTGATAGTGGAATGTGAGCAGAGTAAAGCCACCATTGCAGCCATTCTGCCGCACCCTTTCACCACCAACGGTATTAGCGGGTCGGAGGAGTTACCATATCACCCGTTTTTCTCTTCTTACAATTGTCTTCCCTTAATTTTACTTCCTCTTTCTTCCCATCGTTCCCCCTTTTTACCATTTTTCTTTATATGTAATTTCAACTATGAAACTTCATTAATGTTTTCATTGTTTCTTCATTCATTAATTAAATTTTATAAATTTAAAGCATTCTTTAATTGAATTTAATTTTAATATATTAAACTTCTCGTAATTACTTTTGCTTACTCCTACTAAAAGGAAGTATTGCGATCGTGTCAAATCTTCTATATTGAGTTTCCCACATGCTTTGAGGTCCCCTGAGTCCCGAAAAAAAATCTGGTGTGAAATAATCACACCACTTTCTCTTGGTCGTAAAATTGGACTTATAACTATATAAGTCTCTTGAAAGTAAGTATCAGTTTGGAGATATTCAAAGGAGTCGTAATAGTTTGTATCGTCTCTTGTCTTTTCGTTTAAGGCTTCTGTGGAGATACCACGTGAGTCGACGGTCTAGATAAAGTTCCATATAGCGTGCTTAGTCCGTGAATGCTTTAGGATTTGGTTAAGATAGACGGAAGCGTCCCTCTCTCCTTATTGTAAAAAAAAAATGTAGTTGCTTTTAGTTTCATTCACTTTCATTTCCAATTTCTGAAACCAAGTTCTAAGAACATTTACATAATCTTGCAGATTACTTCTAGTAATCACAGGATCAATATGACGAGATAGGATAGCTTTGTCATCCTGGGGAAACCTTTGAGAACCCCAGCCTCTATGGGTTCTCTTGAGAAAAGACCGGAGTCCTGACTAATCTGATAGTATTTATCAGTAAGATAAGTTAAAAGGAATAGTAATTTAAATTTTGCAAGCCTATGTAATGTTTGTATGCTAATAAATCAACTTTATCTCTTCTGATTGTTACCAGTTGTTGTGAATTAAAATAAAAGCGAGCTCAGTGGTAGCGCGGTGGACTCACATGCGGAGGTCTCGGGTATGAATCCACTGCTACCTTAGATTTTTTTCTTCCTCGAAGCCTCAAAGCTACTGTCCGAAGGACAGTGTTGCCTGTAACGAGTGAGAACACACCAGAAGCCGGTAGTGCACTGAGAAAGCTCTGGGCGCCTTTGCAGTTGTTGACGACTTAAATTAAAAAACGAAAAAAAAAAGATAACGATTTGTCTTCTTGCTTCAATAACGTGGTATTTAGCGAAGGGATTAGCTCAATAGCAGCGCGCTGAACTTGCAGGGGGCTGGCGGAGGCCACGGGTTGAAACAGCTAGTGTTGTCTGCAGATTATTTTTCCCTAGGAGTCTTTACAGCTTAATGTTCCACAAATTTAGGCCATTTTGTTGGTAACAGAGAACACTGCTCGGAGGTCGGCGGTGCCACTGGGATCGGCTTTTGAGTGGGGATAGATAAGAGCCTTCTTCAAGGTTTAGATCTTAGTCGCTTCCAGCCCTCTTCAAAAAAAAGAAAAGTTATTTTTTTATAGCTTAGAATATTTTAATGTAGCAGCACTTACTCGAAATCATGGATCTTTCTTAAAAAATGAAAAGACAGTGATAGGCCAAAATGATATTCTCTGAACCCAAAACGTAGACAGAACAGCCAATTGAGAACACGGAGTTTGCTTAGAAGTTTTTAACTTGATTTCAAAATTTGGATTCAGAGATATTGCAGTGAGATTTATGATATTAAATTAATTGGAGTACCCACAGGCTTCGAACCCGTTTGCACCACAGGGGAACAGCATTAGCATCATCTGAACGAGGCTGTTTAATTTTTTGGAAACTTTCACGATATATGCACCTGTATTGTAAATAATCTCTGGTATTTGCTTAGTTTGTCTTCTTTTAATAATCTTGAACATTCATGGACATGCAGTTGAAATATAATTTATTATCTGTTTGAAGAAGGGCGGAAATTACTAAACAGTTTTGGAAATAACTTCTGGAGTGTCCGCACGCGTTGATCTACTGGCTACGTACTCGCCTTTGGTGCGTGAATTCAGGGTGAAGACAAAGACGATGTTGATACAACATGTGAGAAAAAGTGGGAATAGGGGGAGGTAGCGATGGCCAGAACAAACGAGGGAACCGCGGCTTGCTTAGCATCTCACCTCACAATAAAAATCGCTGTATCTGGTAAGCTTTGCGGCCTTTCTTTTCTTTTTTTTTTTACTTTGTGAGTTCTGGCAACTTTCATCTTTTTCTTCGATGATTACTACACACTTTTTATAATGATTAAATAATGTCTTACAAACATTGTCATCAAAACAAGATTTAATTTTTTGCTCCAGATAAGATTGTTTTCTTATTAAACTTACCGCGAATTTTTTTTTTTTTTTTTACTTTGTGAGTTCTGGCAACTTTCATCTTTTTCTTCGATGATTACTACACACTTTTTATAATGATTAAATAATGTCTTACAAACATTGTCATCAAAACAAGATTTAATTTTTTGCTCCAGATAAGATTGTTTTCTTATTAATCTTACCGCGAATTTTTTTTTTCAAAAAAGTGCCTCACTTTTGGGAAATGAAGATGTTAATCTTATCGTCTAGTTATACTGAACTCAAGACAGAGCATGCAGATTTGCACAACACATAAAATCACCATTTCTAAAGCAGATGGCTTAATTTTTAAAAGATTATTTCAAATAATTGGCAAATACATTACTTAACAAAAGCTACGATATTATTTAGGTACTAGAGCCTTTATGACACCCTCATGATATTGCTGTTATTCCAAATAGAAGTGAATGAAACGTTTTTCTTTTTTTTTTAATTTCTTTTATTTTATTTGTGTAGTTTATTAATGTTAGGTTGATCAAACCGTAATGTACATTTTGTCGTTATGTTCTGTTTATTGTAAGTAATGTTCTGTTTCTTGTTTGAAAAAATGGCATCCTAATATGTTTTGGATAGCTGTTGTGGTTGGTTCCGCAGAGCTGGAAAGCATCAGAGATATTTTCCGTGATAGCCTGCTTCTTTTTGTGGACATCGATCGGTTTCGGGCGTTCGCCCATCTCAGAATTGTCAAAACAGTGTGATAACATAGACTTGCAAAGAGCAAATTCACCTGATACACTAGTAGGAGTATATCAACTGAATTTGCTCTGTGTAAGTGTATGTTATCACACTGTTTTGACAAAAACATCCTGATGATGGGCGAACGCCTGAAATCGATCGATGCTCACAAAAAAAGAAGCAGGCTATCACGGAAAATATCTCTGGTGTTTTGGATAATTCCATTTTCTCAAACTATTTATTTTACAATCAGATTTTGCAGTATCAAGAAGCTATACTCGTAATTTTTTATTCCAAATTGTTTTGTGAAAATTGAAATAATGGGGTTGTTACCTTAGAGAATCTAAATTACAAGGGAGAGT
Source organism: Triatoma infestans (assembly GCA_011037195.1). NCBI lineage: Eukaryota > Metazoa > Arthropoda > Insecta > Hemiptera > Reduviidae > Triatoma > Triatoma infestans. The sequence continues at coordinate 13,016 of JAAEAF010002791.1, read as the reverse complement.
ATCCTGAACTTATTAAAATAACTTTTTTCGGGTCAATTGAAAAAACATGTGTGCCTTATATTGCTTATTGTTGTTTACAAGATTCGTTTCTGGAAGAAGAAAGTTTTCAAAGTATTAATGGAAGTAGATCTTGAGTATCGAAGTTTAAAGTATTTCTTGGTGTAAAATGTCGCACTCTCCTCCAGCTTTGCCCAGTTTTCAAAGACTAGGCACTTTTTTACGGTACAAATTATTGCTCCACTTTTCCAAATGCCCTTTCTTCAAAACAGAACATTTTCATTGTCTGGTGAAGCTGCGAAATCCATGAAATTTCTGTTCGCTTAATTTCTTGGTTTCTGAGGTTGGCTAAAATGGAAAAGTCTTATTAAATGAAATTTAATTTATTTTGTCTCCCTAAATAGACAGCACTTATTAAGGTAACTACATTTAACCCTAATTAAAGCTTAATTAGTTTGAAATTATTATAGTAAAAAAAAGAATCCAATAGAATTTGTAAATTGTCGTACTGCCAGGAAAATTCTAACATTTCGTTCGATCAAGCTAATACTTTATTTATTTTGACAATTCTCTACATATTCTAAGCTAGCTTGTATCCTTAATTTATCTTATTTACAAAAATAGAACCTACAAAATTTTATTCTTTTTACTTATTGTTTATATTATTTGATTTTTTTTTTAATTATATTTAATTTGACTTGTTAATTGTTTTTGTACACTTTTTTAAAATATTATTTACTATTACTTTATTTTATCCTAAATTATTTTTTGTTGTTAGGTTTGGACTGTGCAGGGCCCACGCTCCATTACACTTACATACAAGGAAGCCGTGTAATTGTGTGAGACTTACTGTGATATCTTAAGGCACTATATAATTATTTAAAGTATCACTAAATAATATATTAATATTTTCCGTCTACATTGTTTTTTTTATACAGTTTTTACTTGAGATATAAGGAAATCTAGTCATTTCTTTTATTTTTTAAAAATTTTTTAAATCAAAAAAATATTTCATTGTATTTATTTATAATTCTTGTAAATAATACGTGTATATATATATAAAATATTTATACAAATATACATAATTGTACAGGTGATTTAAATATATATGGTCATTTTAAAACGATTATCGTTTAATTTATAAATCCATTAATCAAATTAAGTGGAGCTGAAAAAAAACACGTGAAGCACTGGTCATGTTTATGACGTCTATCAAAGAATTCAAGTGGAATTAATGACATATCTCGTTCTTTGCAGCTGGATGTTTATATGGATGTTCCTGAACCAATAATATTATTTAGTGTTTCAACGTAGCCGGAAAATAATGTTTCGGAAATTTACTGAATGATTGGATCCAGTACTCAATTTTACTTGTTTTTGCCGAGTAGTTGAGCACTTTATAAATGTTACTATTTTATTATCCTAAGATCAAATTTGATTCAGTACCTGTATGCTTCATTGAAATGGAAGGAGCCCCTTTCTCTCTACCCCCTCTATCGCCCTCTCTCTATCTCTTGCGGAAAAGAAATCAGAACAAAGTAAATTTCTCAGTAAGCCTAGTATAGTCTTTCTTACTTACTTACTCTTCGGCCCTGCGGTCCTACAAGGATTTGGGCTTCCTCACTTATAGCTTGCCATTCACTTTTTGTCTCCATGTGCTAACTCCCAGCTCCTTTAAATCGTTCTCGACATCATCTATCCTCCAGATTTGCCGTACGGTAGCCTTTTAAGAAGTCTATCGTCCGGAATTCTCTCTAAATGACCCAACCACCGCAACCGGGCCATATATACGTCGAAATATTTTATATATTATAGTATATATGTTATATACTATATATGCGTAGTTATATTAGATATGCATAGTATTTTATATTTCCTTTATATTGAATAACTTTTCATTCTTTCTGATTAGTAACCAACTATCGCAACCATATAGCAGTACCGGTGCAGAATACACTTGATGTTACGGAGTTTGGCTTTTCTTGATAGTCCCCGGAATTTCATCATTTTGAACGCTGAAAAAACACCTAATACTAGCAGCCACTCTAGCTTTTATCTACATATACATATTTTTTTCAGTGATGATGGTGCCCAGGTAATTTAAACCGTTCTACTGCTCTAAAGGTGTGGTTCCCGAATGCGATACTAGTAATAGTGTTTCTTTTTCTGGTTGATCACTTGTAAACTGTTTTTTTTACCATTAATTTCTAAACCAAATTTTTCGGCAGTGCTAACAAACTCCTCAAGCGCTCCTGATAGTGCAGCTCTGGTTCTTGCCGTAATGACCAAGTCATCGGCATATGCTAGATATTGCATCAATCGATTGTATCCGTTCCATTGGGATTTCTACTGATAGCTTGTGCTGCCATTTCCAGAAACAAGTTGAACAGTACAGGTTCCATGTAGAACTTTTCAGGGAACTTGCCTTGAACTTTAACTCTGCTTTTACTAGTCTGCCTGATAAATTTTCTCAGGATTCCAACGTCCATCATGGTTTCAACACTTCCTTTCGATTCATATGCCTTGCAGAAGTGTATAAATAAATGATGGAGATCGATGTTATATTCATAGTATGGTCTTTCAGGCTGATTAAATTCAATATTAAAGTTCTCCTTTGAATATTAGAACTATCAGTTGCTAAACTAAACATCCTTGTGGTCAGGGGGCCATTATACCGGTTCACTTAGGCCGTCTGGTCACATTATGAATTTTTTTTTTACTCCACACCGCCCTAACCCACAAAGAATAAGATACTAGAATCTTTTACCTGCAAAAGAAAGCAAATAAGTAGTTGTGACCTCCAACTCTCAGACTAAATCAAAGATTACAAATCCACCGGGAAATAAGGATGTGAAAGATTAGGTGAATTCTTTTTTTTTTTTTTCCTTTTTCTTCTTTTTTTCGGTAAAAGTTACGATAGTATTGTAAAAAGCTCAGATCAAGGAAAAGACAGGTTTCTTGAAGATTAAGAGTATCAAGATACATCGTACTGAGTATTTTCCGCCTTAAGGTCATGTTACCATGTTTCCTGCCAATTCAAGACTAATATGAAAGTTTCTAGTTAAAGATACGATTTGATACATCAAACAAGCAAGAGTCTATACTTCAAGAGCCCAATTCCACAAACTATAATTTAAACCAGATGTGTCGTCCAACCCACGGCCCAGGGTGGCTGTGGATTTTAAACTAATATAAACAATGTTTTTAATACTGTTGTAAGACATGTGGAGATGTCTTTTGACAGGATATATTTCGATTCGACGGCACGTTGTATTTACTTTTTCTTACATTCAATTTAATTACTAATTTGATCATGCCTTTCACTGGACTATCGTTTCAGAGAGGAAGATCCATTGCTTCACAATCATATCTTTATTCATGTTATCACTATTTGACAACTGCTATTTGACAGAGGTATTTGTGAGCCACTGTTTTAAAAAAATGAAGCAAATTAAGAGCGACATTAAAGCCAAAATATGCGATGAGCACGTTGAGACCTCAATGAAAATTATAACTACGAGTATTTCCATGAAATCAGATATTGATGTATTCGCAGACATTGATTTATCTTAAAATCTTGATACAATGTCAAAGATGCCACCAATTTATGATTGCCCACATTTATTTTCATAGAATAATGTTTAATAAAATAATCAAGTTTTATTATTTATATCTGTAAATATTCTTTATTACAAAAATTAAACTGATATTATGATCATCAAAACTAATCTCTATATATAATAACTAATTTTATAACTCTTATGATTCGATTAACGTAACTGTTATCACGAAAAATATGTACGGTCGTTTCCTGTGTTTATCGGCAATCATTAGTGTTTGTTTGTATTTTAAGTGTGGTTGAAGACGATTTTTCTTCTTCCAGGGCAGCCCAGAAAATCCAAAAGATTGGACCCTTTACTAGAAGGTTGCCTACATTACTAGAAAATATGCTCCTTCGTATCATTCATTCCAGAACGTGTCTATGAAGGGTAGATGATGATTAAAACATAAAAAAATTGTGTAATACCCAAGATCTTCAGTCCTGCGTTCAGTTTATTTCATTTGAAATGCTATTGCTATGGCGTTGTTGTAGTCTAGTGGTAGCTTGTAGTGGGTAAGCGGTTTAGTAATAGGCTTGTAAGTATATATGTTTAAGAGAGTGAAGTAATATGAATAATTATGAAAACACTGGTAGATTAAATAAAATATATTATCTTTCAAGATATTTAAATATTTTACAATATCACAACTATTATGCTTAATAGATCAATTGTTAATCTAGAATAAATATTAATCTCCATCACTGGCAAGAGTTTAAGAGAACGATTCCTGAAGCAAGTGTTCTGGCTTGAATGTCTGTTCAGACTGTTCTTGAAGGAATGCCTTCTAATTGTTCGTTCAAATCTTCCCCTGTGAGAAGTGGGGTAGACAATGCTATCAAGTTCATGAACTCTACGAGACAATAGCGGTCTTCTACCTTAATAGTCCTTTTGCCCCAGCTAATGTTACTTTTTGTTCATAATTTGATAATTTCAAATTAAATATATTTTGTTATATTTCTGGCATCCATCACACATTTAAAGCATCGTTCTATCAAGTTTTTAAAACCAAAATTTGTTTGATTCTTTTCTTTATTTTTTTATGTTTTGTTTCCAAATTAATTTTGTAATTGTTGGGGAAAAAAAATAATTTGTGTGAGAGGGCGATCATAAAAGAAACAATAAAATTGTTGAACAATGACAAGTTTTTGTCAGGACACATTAAACTGAATGATTAATGGATTTTATACAGATGGTATAACAATTGTTGTACTGATTACATATTTGGTATTATTTAAATTTTACCTGGAAGGAACATCCATATAAATCCCACTCTGGTTGATTACATAAACATAATTTATACTTTATTATAACTTCAGATATTTATTAATTTATTTTTTTCTTGACAATATTGAAAATGAGAAAGATAAATATATTTTATTATGTTTTAGAGAATGTATATAAAATAAAGTAATACATTATTTTAGGGAAAAAGGTAGGTAATATAATAATAAATTTACAATCACTTTTATATGAAATGATAAACTACAATTATTAGTATTAATATTACGTGCACAAATTTATTGGTCTCTACGTTGAAATGCGGAAGATGATCACCAAAATTTTGATTTATATCTTCATATTATATTGGGTTAAAAAGTTATAACACAAACAGTTACAACTGAAACATAATGACGTATAATAAATTCTTCATGTCAGTTCAACGCAATCATCTTAGATAAAATGTTAATTATCAAGCTTCCCTCCTTCAGTCATGGAAGTCATGGAAAACATGGAGAAAGACAAAAATTTACCTAATATTATGTTTATATAATAATATTTATATGAATATATTATATGCATATATTAGGTATCCCATTTTATAACATAATCATAATTATATTATCTCATTTTAATCTAGATACTAGGTAGAGATAAAATAAACTTCAAAAGAAAAATATTACTCTTTTAAATTCTTGTTTCTATAACTGGTATTTTCTTAAAAAAAAGAAATTACTGTTTTCAGCGGAAATTAAAAAGAAAAATGAAACAGGCTATCTTGGAAAATCTCTTACGTTCACCTTATTTATTATAGCTATCAAATTTTCTAGTTAAATTTTTAAAGAAGATAAAAGATAAACAAGATAAAAGAAGTAACCATGTACGTATTATACATTTTTAATTTATCTCAAATATCAGTGAGAGTGAGTGAAGTTGAGTATTTTTTTTTTTTATTTTTTTTTTTCCGGCTCTAAAAAGCCATAAGTCAAATGCCGATACCCAACAAACATGTCTGCCAAAAATCTCTATGCAATCTCTCATCTGTATCTTTCTTGGACGTCACTATTTCCTCCATTCTTCTGGGATGTAGGACATCATATTTTTAGGCCAACTGTTCTCTTTCATTCATTCTCCTTACATGCCCGTACCACAGTAATCTTTTGGTCTCAAAATAGAGTTATAGTATGTTTATCTCTCTACCTTAACGATTTCTCATATGGCAGAATTTGGAACGTGTTCTGTTCTTGAAATGCCGGCAACTACATTCCCCAGAAGTCCCATCTCCAATGCCATTAACTTTTTGCGTCCCTTTTCTTTACTACCCAGATTTCCGGCACCGTATAGTGTTGCCTCTACATTAAAAGAAGTGAAAAAGTCTTTTTTTATTGTCTCCAGGGATACATGCGTGTTCAACAGTACGGAGTTTAATATACTAATCATTTTCTTCCCTTTTGCAGTTTTTTTTCTCTTATATCGCTTTCTAGGGTTCGTTCTTTATTAATGCATACTTCTAAACAATCAAAAGTAGACTTCGATGGAGTGTCCAGTCTTCATTAGGGAAGTGATGTTGCAGAAAGTGATGTTTATTTAATAATGCAAATAAAGTGAATCTCATTATACTTTTTATTAGGAATTCATTGCAATTTCATGTGACAATGAAGTTACATTACATTATCTATTATATTTCTATGAGTAGGATTCCTCCTCTCTTTTGAAATAAAGAAAAACCACAGGCATGCTATGATTGTCTTTTGTGCATTTGTTATGCTTCAACTGGCCAGCCGTTATGATTTCAACTTGATGAAATATTAATGGTCGTATTACATTTTTTTAAATTTTTAACAAAAATCGGGTGAATGATCAGGCCATCAACCAGCTCGAACCAACAACCATATTTGAGTTAAACTTCACACCATGAAAAAAAAAAAATGACAAAATGAGTGCTGAGCTACTACAATCATATTGGAACAATATCTCTATTCTGATGGTTACAGCGAATCCTTTAATAATTTCGAAATAAATTCTTTAAAAAAGATTAATACATTTCTCCGTTTACATCCTCTTCAAAGAAGTAAGAAGAGGGGGGGGGGGCATGAACCGATCATTTAGTATTTCATACCAAAATATCGTCCAACTATTTATGGAGGTCGTTACGCGACCTCAATAATAACTGTTAGGTCGATTCAATGTCCAATCACTTTATCAGAGAAGAGGACCGACCATTGGATTTTTTATTAATTCTGACTGTACATTCTGAGAATTCCAACCTTGCAAAGTTTATCGTCTATTTTATTAAGCAATAAATTTGAGATCCATGAGAAATATGTACATATGTAAGGGTGTAGTAAGGAGATGTTGGTTGTTGATGATGATGATAGATAAACACCTTAAGATGGTTATAAGATATATAATTGATATATATATATATATATATAAAACTGACAGCAAGGGACTTTAGAATTTAGAACTGAACTGAACTGACAGACTGACCTGGCTAAAATATGTACGGAGAGTGAATCAACAGAATGATGTGTGATGTGTAAGACTGAATTGAACAGAATGATCTCTGACTGCCTCTCTCTCATATATATATCCACTGGCCGAACCTCTCCTCTCTGTGTGAGAGGGGCTGTTTCTCTCCGCTAGAGTGGATGAGTGGTGGGGGTGCATACTCTGTTGAGTATGCACTACCTCTACAACATACAATCAGTAAACGTTAAAACCTAAACTTATACAATTTCTTAATTAGTGTAGTAGACTTTGGAAATATAGTTACCTTAAATATTCTAATGTTAAATACAATTATTTGTAATTGATTTGATAATAAATCCTGTATAGAAAACGTAGTTATGTGCCTTCCTTTTTGACCGAAATGTTCATAATGTAAATCTTTTAATTCAAACATTTTAAGACACAAATAAATTATAAATATAAATATAATAAATATAAAAGTGCGTTCCAACAAAAAGTAGGGGAGAAGGTGAGGAGTATAAAGGCAGAGGTAGGGCATACTAAATCTACAGAAGAAAGGTGGGAGGAACTGAGGAATGCGATGATCGAAGCAGCTGAAGAAGAATTGGGGAGACAGGGACGAAGGGTAAGGAACTCGTGGTACGATGAAGAATGTGAATCGGCTGTCAGAGAACGAAATAAAAAACGTCAGAAATGCTTTAGAGACGTACAAGGCAAAACGTTCTAGAATATAGAGAAGAGCGAAAAAAGACTAAGAAGTTGATGAGAGAGAAAAAAAGGGCCGCATTAAATAAAGAAATAGAGGAAATTGAAAATGCAAAGGTTAGAAATGAGAGCAGGAAATTTTATAGAAAGATAAACAATATCAGAAAAGGATATTGTGGCCGGAATGCCTTGATGCGTGACGAGGAGAACAGAGTTGTTTCCACCAATGAAGAAATAGCAGCCAGGTGGAAGAGACACTTCCAGACTCTGTTGATGGAGAGCAAATAGTCAATAATTGGTACTTTGACGCTAATTCCTCGGAGTCACCTGCTGCTGTTGAGCAGGAAAATAATTTTGAAGAAACAATACCGCCGGCATTGGAAGACATTCAGGACAGACGGAATACCTGCTGAATTCCTCAAAGCTTGTGGAGATGACTTCGCAAAAGAACTTCATAGCCTGCTGAGTCATATCTGGCAGGAAGAAGTGATGCCTGAGAGCTGGACGGAAGGTGTTATCGTACCCATCCTTAAGAAGGGTGACCCCACGCAATGTAACAATTATAGAGGAATAAGTTTGCTCAGTGTTGCTTACAAGGTTCTGGCTATTTCTCCGCATAACAGGCTATCTCCATATATAGAAAGAAGCCTCGGAGATTACTAAGGAGGGTTTAGGAAAGAGAGGTCCACGATTGATCAAATTTTTGCCCTGAGGCAGATGCAGGAAAAAATGAGAGAGCACGGCGTAACAATGTGGACGCTATTTGTTGATTTCAAGGCTGCGTATGATACTGTTCTTAGACGGGGACTCATACAGGCCATGAAAGAAATGTATATTCCGCCAAAACTGATAAGATTAACTGAGATGACAATGCGGAAGTCCAAAAGTTCCGTAGTGACCAATGGAAGCTATTCAGCATCCTTTGACATTGAAAACGGACTAAGACAGGGGGATCCAGTATCGCCGCTTCTGTTTAACTGCCTACTTCATAAAATTTGCAAAAGGCTAGGAGTGGATCTGCAAGGCACTATCCTTAATAAAACTTCCCAAATCATGGCGTACGCAGATGATGTGGTCATTATCGGAAGGTCGCTGGCTGCAGTGAAAGATATTTTTATAAAATTGGAGCGAGAGGCAAAAAGTGTCGGGCTTCAAATTAATGAGAATAAGACTAAGGTGTTGGTAGCAAGGAGAAAACGTTTGGTGCATCCACCGGGACAGTACGTCATAGGAAATTATACATTCGAAACTGTATCCAGCTTCCCGTATTTAGGCTCCGTTATAAGTGAGGTTGGAGGTGAGGAAGAGGAAGTGAAAAAAAGGATAGTTGCGGGTAATAGGGCGTACTTGACTGTCGGTCAGCCGAGGAACTAAGATTCAGATGTACAAAACGCTGGTAAGACCCGTCGTTGCGTACGCCAATGAAACATGGATGTTAAGCAAGTTTCTTGCGAAAGGTTAGACAGGTGTGAGCGGAAAGTGCTAAGGCGAATCTTTGGACCGATAAGGGAGAACCGTAGCTGGAGAAGAAGGAAAAATAGAGATCTGTACGACCTATACGGGGACCCTTCAATATTATCCTTTATTAAGTGTAAGAGGCTGAAATGGTATGGCCATGTTTGCAGGATGCCAGAAGGCCAAATGGTAAAAAAAGTATTTCTGGGCACGCTGGCCAATCCCAAAACTAGGTGGTTAGATCACGTGACGGCTGACATGAGAAGGATAGGAGTCAGTGCCCGTTTGGCCATCGATAGGGCTCAGTGGTCTATCCGTACTGAGCAGGCCAAGGACCGTCTGGGTCTGTAGCGCCGGAAGAAGAAGAAGAAGAAATATAATAATAAAATTATTATAAATTGTTTTTTTTTTTTTTAGTTAACAAATTTATATTGATTGAAAATTAGCTAATTTAATGAGATTAACATTAAATTAAACGTAAAAAGAGATCTTAAAATCTAACTTTAAAAAATTTAAGTAAAGCGAAAAAATAAAATTATCTACAATCTCCGATAATGTAAATAATAAAAAGAATAAATAAATTCAAATATCAAAACCTTTCATAAGGGTATTTCTTTTATCCAGTTCTCTTGGAAAAGTAAGAAAAATACAACTTGATGATTTTAATAAAAGAGTAATTTTTATTATTAATATCCATTTAAGAAATAAGTTAAGCGAAAGATATTTTTCCTTTGGTATTTTTATAATTCTCCTTTTTTATTTTTAGCGGAGTTCTCAGTTTCCTTCTTTCTATCCTTCTCTGCCTCACTCTCTCTAAATCTGTATATTTATTTATACATACGGGCAGAGCACAATAATTAAACAATTACAAATAATTTAGGTATAAATAATAATCGAACAATTATCCAACAAATAAACTACAGTAATAATAATAAAATATTAGTAATAATAATAAAATATTATACAAAAAATGTTCGAAATACTGTATTAAAAAAATACAAAGTAAATTAAACTATATATGTACAAGAATATAATATAATACATAATAATGCTTAAAATATTTATTTCCAATAAATAAAATGAATTTTTAAATTTTTTTTGGTACTTGTATTCTAACCTATAAATGTAATCATGTATTCTAACCAATCCTAATAAATGCCATACTATTACAGTGAATAACGTTTAACATGAAAACGTTTAACATGAAAAATCGGTTAACACGAAATCATATTGCGGTCCCGACAAAATACTTTGTAATTTCATACATTTTTTTTTTCTTTTAACACGAAACAAATATCGCTTAACATGAAAAGATTTCACTTATCAGACGAACAAATATACCTGTTTTCTGTAGTCACATCGTACCCAGATTTTTTGGCTTATTTTATTTCGTTAGACGGAATAGAAATAAACAATGGCCTGCCACTTTGCTAGGTTTCCGCTTGTCTTTGAGTAGGTAAAGGCACTGCCATTGTCAAAACATTTAACTCACCGAATTCGGTGATTTTTTTTTTTTCTAATTTTTAATTCATAAACTTATTTTTTTAAGTGTTTAATGGCAGAGAATTTGGGGCGGAATTGGGACCTATTTTATCGTTTAAGACGAAAAAATATTTCGGCATCCCTCAGTTTCGTGTTAAACGTTTTTCACTGTATTTACCTATATATAAGTAATATATATATATATGTGCTTTATTTTTGTTAATAAACAATGCCATAAGGGTGAATCCATTTCTAAAAAGGATTGAATATTTTCAAGAAACGTAAACAGATTCGCCCCATTTCATCAGGAAATACTGACACGTATTTGTTCCTAAATTTGATTAAAATAATGACATGATATAAATATTGTATTCTAAATATTAAAGATAAATACCGACTTGGACAAATTTTTATCCCCACATCATTTCACTATGCTGATAAACTTTATTCATGAAATAAATAATTGTATTCTGATAATGCAATGATTACATGATAATGGTTGTCAAGGTTTTGAAGGATTTAATAGACTGACTCATGGGTTTTATTTAAATTTACACGTTTACAATTTAAATTTAGATTACATCCTCCAGTCGCTCTGGTGAATACGTCTGTCTTGTAATTCAGAAGAGGTGATCACAATTTTGCATGAGTTCTTACGAAATCCTTTATTAAAAACATTATTTAAATATCTGAATAAGTAACAACATAATATACGCTTTGTGAACATCTATTATGGTCATTGGCGCCCGGAGCCTTCTCAGTGCGCACCGCTCATCACCGGACAGAGAGCTATAGAAGTTTCTAGGATGACAAAATCTAAGAGCAGCACTGCTGGATTCGAATCTCGGGTTCGACCTCTGCGGTGCTAGTCCATCGAGCTATATTGAGCTAATTCCTTTCCTTCGTAATTAGATATTCTGTTTTTCAAAATTGTTGAAACCATTAACTTTGTTTTTCGACAAATTTTCCAGAAGTAGTTAATAAATGATTTAATACTAAATAATTATTCTTTCACAATGATGAGACAAAATTTCAACTAGAAATATGCAGGATAGATTGATAAATATTAAGAACAAATATACATTGTAATATAACAGGAAAACAATTTTATTATCACCCTATCTGAGTCATAAATAGTATCAACAATTTTGTAGTTATATATATTAAAGTTTGATAATGAGTTGTAGCGCCTTTAATAATTTCGAAATAAATTGTTTAAAAAAGATTAACAAGTTTGTACGGTAATGGCCAAAGGAGTTTTTAAATAAAAGAAATTCTTTGTTGCTCTAAGTTTCGGGTACCATTTGTGCCCCTTCTTCAGGAGCTCTATAAAAATTTATTGGAGAAAATATTTTATTGTACAGTATAGGTGTTATGAAAGAGTACATAGATATACAAATATAACAAAAAAGAGAGAAAATTTAAATATAAGAAATATTAACAGAAGAAATTATAAAACAGAAGTGACAGTAAATAAAATAAAATGATATTAACAATAAGATAAACTAAGACAGATAAAGATAGCTTTAGGGTAGGAGAATAATGAACGTTGAGACTGAAATAAAGAGAGAGTATTTTTTTTTTTAATTTAAAAAACTGTTAAAAGGTGGGAGGGATAAGAAAAATGTTTATAGTGAGGCGGGATTTGGAATATCAAATTTGGAAGTACAAATAACTGGCGAGTATCTTTTTTTAGAGTTAGAAAAATATTGTTGTAAGTTGAAGTTATGATTTCTTTGGCTTTTTTTAAAAATGATAGAATTCGGGTGAAGGTGAATTTGTAAAGATTCCGATAGAAGACATTATGAATGGTTGGGGTAGGTGGTTAAAATGGAAGGGTTATTGAAATCGATGGAATGTTTGAAAGTCAGAACATGTTTGGAGAGAGCAGTGCTGTCAATTTTTTTGTTAATAATGTCTAGTTCGTGTTGCCTGAGTCTTTTTTGTAAAATCTGTTTGGATTCACCTAAGTAGCAAGCGTTGCAGTTGAGTGTAATACATTGAAGTTTGTATACCCTATGTGTTTTGTTAGATTTTTCAATAAGGTCTTTAATTTTTGAGAAGATTTTATTTAGTTTGTTGGAG
>JAAEAF010002790.1:0-14082 GCA_011037195.1 Triatoma infestans | reverse complement strand
ACCCTCCTGCAGCACCCCATCAGGGCGGATTGTGGGAACGGGTAGTTCGGTCCACGAAATTCCATCTGAATCGTGTTCTTAAACAGCAAATTCCCACCTTTGTCGCTCTTCAGACCTTGGTGATTCGTATTGAAGGAATCTTAAATTCTCGCCCGATTACTCCTATGTCTAGCGATCCTTCAGATTATAGTGCACTAACGCCTGGACATTTTTTAATAGGTCGGCCACTAATGGCTTCTCCTGCATCCGACCTAAGCTTACTACAATTCTCTCCACCTTCTTATCGGTTGCTTCAAGCTACCATTCAGTCATTCTGGAATCGTTGGAGACGTGATTATCTCCCACTGCTACAACCGAAACAAAAGTGGACTGTCAATCAGCCAAATTTGAAGGTTGGCGACTTGGTGCTTTTAGATGAACCTAACACTCCTATCTCAACATGGCCGCTTGCAAGGGTCCTAGAGGTGTATGAGGGCTCGGATGGGGTGGTCAGACAAGTTAAGCTTCGAACTTCACGTAGTGGTTTTGTTAGGCCAGTAACAAAACTGTACAAACTACCTATAGATTGAGTGATTCAGCGGGCCTTTTTTCTCTTGGTGGTTTTGCTCCACCTCCCTTCCATTTATTATTATATATACTAACCTCTCAACGCCTCTCTGATGACGGAGACGTGCAGGGGAGCGTGTAATTCTCTTCTCTCCTTCGAATTTACTCTTTTTCTTCTCCCCCTGCACTGAGTTTACGAGAGGCGGGGTCTGCATAAAAATATTCTCTCATTCCTCTAGTTATTTATTGATTATTATATCTCCCTTCCCTCTCCCTTGTTGTTTTTGTTTGGTGTTGGAGATTTACAATGTTTTTATGGAGCCTTGCTCGCTCCTTTGATTTTGCGCGTTTGCGCCCTTAGTTAAAGAGCGGTTGCTCTTATTGGTAAGGTGTTGCCGTGGCTTATATCCACGCTTCTTCGAGCCCAATGGCTCTGTCTGGGGCTTTATCTTCTGGGCATTTCCTGCCCCCCCCCCCAGTGTTACGTATTTCTGGGGTTTAAGGGGAGTTTTAATGCAGCGAAATACGTAACTGTTTGAGTGACAGTCTTGAATTGATAGAGGCCCCTCCCATCAAAAAAGAGACAGGACGTTACTTACAATTTTGGTCACCTAGAGCACTGTTGTAACGTTCTAGCCTTAACACAGGGTATCAGTTTCTCAATCTAATCACCTAGCTAAGTGGCAGGGCCCTAGTAGTTGTAACCTTATCACTACCTCAAGTTCCGTTCTATCTCGTGGAGCTGGTGTGACGCCCAACAGACTGCATTTTTCGTTCTTAGTGAACATCTTACATAAAGCCGTTTATATTGCGTGAATCATCTTGTGAGATTGCACACTTATCTTCAAATAACATTTTCTAGTGTATGCTAAGTTCGGTGGCGTATCATTAAATCGCTGGATCGCAGTTCTCTTTTTACGCCGTTCAGTTGCTGCCCCACGTGGGTACTCTTCTTAGCAGTCTGTTAAACCTCTAATTTACAGTCTCACACTCAGTAAGAGCTTATTCAGCAGTGATAATAGGAGTCACCACTCTAACTAGAGTCAAAATCTGGCGGATGCACGTGGCGTATATTAACATCATCTACATTCAGAGTAAGATAATTTTCCTATTCTTTCCTCTCCTTGATATCTCTACGCTGTTCATGATTAAGTGTTAATATAGGTCGGCGGAAGCCGTTTAAGCGATTATTGCAATCGCCCTGAAGGTAATAGTTCATATTATTTTTTCTTGCCAATACCTTCAGTCTCAGCTCAACATTTATTTGATCACTAATCATTTATCTAATTCCAAGCTAAGTGACTATTCACTGCAACCCCCACTTGTACAGTCTGGAGAGACGGGGTCTCTACACTGGATAGAACGAGTTCTAATTAAAGGAGGTGTACGGAACTATAATAACTTCAAGGCAAGTATACGAACCTTAGCTTTTCTTATTAGCCCTCCTAGTGCTCTTATATTTTCTCTCAACCTAGGTTGAGACTATACAGCTCCGCCTGTCCCCTGCACAGTTCCTACATAGTTATTCTTATGCCAACAGCTTTGCAGCTTCGCTGCTGGTCCTCCGTCGGAGGTGAGATCATCCTTCATCAGCAACCTGTGGACAGCCCTGGAAGGGATTGCCTGCCCTTCAGGCAGTCAGAGGAGTTCCCAGGGCATACCCACTCGTCAGTGTGCGTTTTCGGGCTCGGACGTGAGGCGGAAGAACTGGGGAGGTGCTGTGTTCAACAATAACCTTATTGTTATTTTTGAATTGGTGCCTTTTCTGTCTTGTTGCCCCACCCTTCTATCCCTTACAGCAAGACCTGCCTATGGTCTCCGTACGGAGTTCCTGCAGTGGTCTAAACGTTCCCGGAAACCATCTAGTGGTGCCGGATGAGCTCTACCGAGCACGCAAATACGTAACATTATGTAATCTCAAACAGGAAAAAGATGTAAAACATTTGATTATCATCTGCTCTATTGTTAAACTATACATAATTAAATATTTTAATAAACCTATTCTATACTAGAAATAAACTTTTTAATTATTTAAACGGACAAAACTGAGTTCGCCTTTGTATTTGATGCTTTACATTATAGAAAGTTACTAATTACTGAAAGTTACTAAAGTACATATATAACTGTTTATGCGTATAACTGTTTGTTCAAAGCGTAAAACGCTATTTTTTTTTCGATTTATCTAGCCGCTGTAGACATATCAGGCCAATCCGGAAAGTAAGGTTACAAGCCGCGTAACTTTCGCAGGGAAATGTTTTTTCACAAATGGTACCACTACTGTGTAGCGGGAAGCTAGCTTTGCTAGTTGTGTTGAAGGTTAAAGTTAAGCGTCTTCAATCCCTTTTCCGCGAAGTGCGCTACCTGTATGCAAAGGGCATGAAGTGAGGGCGCTGCCATGATTCATCGCGAAATAGTTTCAGTTTATAGGGGGGACTTTATGTCAAGACAACATATGACAAAATGGGGACGGATGCTCAATTTTGGAAGGACGGAAATTCACGATGAAAAGAGAAGTGTACGGCTGTCCGTTGTGAACGATGAGCTGGTGCAAAAAATTGAAGAGCATCTACGTTCTGATCGCCGTTCGACTGATGATGACCTGCATAAGTCCTAAAATTTCAACGAACTTTTGTTCATGGAAATTGTGAATGATCGATTGGGATATCGCAAGTTGGGTGCCGAAGATGCTTACTGAAGGGCACAAAATCAACAGTGCCAGAGCCACGCGAGAGTTTCTTGAGCGTTTAGGGACTGAAGGCGAGACTTTCCTCAACTCCATAGTGACGGGAGATGAAACTTGGCTTTACCAACATACCCCAGAGAGCAAACGACAATTAACGTAGTGGCCCCACAACTATTCTCCTTCAGCAAAAAAAAAATAATTCAAAACTCAGAAATCAGCTGAAAAAAAAATCATGGTGACAGTTTTCTGGGACGCATAAGGGATACTGCAAAGTGAATTGTTGCAGAAAAATGAAAAAAATACTGTTAGATCCTCAAGAAACTTCGCGGAGCTAGCGGGATGTTAACAAAGAGAGGCTGTATCGTTCATGACAATGCTCGTCTGCTTACCGCTCGTGCAACACAAGAGCTGTTGATCTCATTTGGTTGGGATGTTTTAAAACACCCGAGCTCGCATCTAAGGACTATTATCTCTTCCCAAAATTGAAGGAACTCATGGATAGAAAACACTATTCCGATGACGGCGAGATGAAAATCAAAATGGAGAACTGGCTAAAAACCGTAGCAGGAGATCTCCATAACACAGGAATGAAAAAACTTGTCTCACAGTTGACAAAATGTATTGAAATAAATGGTTTTGTTTTTTTTATTTATTTTTTTATTTAAGGCGTCTCAACATCTGAGGTCATTTACGCCCGGAGCCTTCTAAAGTGCACTGCCGGCCTCCGGACAGTGTCCTCCCGATACAGACAACACTGCCCATCACCGGACAGTGAGCTGTAGGGGCTCTTAGGAAGAGAAAATCTAAGAGCAGCACGGCTGGATTCGAACCCGTGATCTCCGCGTTGCTAGTCCAGCGCGCTACCACTGAGCTAATCCCCTCCCTGAAGTAAATGGTGATTATGCGCAAATTAAGTAATACCTATACTATAATCACTGTAAGTTTCATTAAAATAATATGCATTTTTTATTTATAAAAAAAAATCTTGTAACCTTACTTTCCAGATAACTTTCGTGTTATGAAATAAACATTATTATTAATATATAGCCTGCAAGATAAAGCCCCTCCCCCTAAAAGAAAGTAAATTCGCACTTCCAATTTTCTGATTTTCTTCAAATTTATTCACAAAATCCTCCATTAATAATTTATTTAAAAAAAATAAAAAAATAAAGGTTTTAAATAAAAATGATTGGCTTATATATATGTTCTGTAATTAGTATACACATTTCAAAGAAAATCGGTGGAGCGGTTTTTGATAAAAACTCGAACTTCTAAAAAAAAAAAAAAAATTATTCTCAAAAGTAGCACTTCCGTTTATGTTTAGATTTTGACCAAACTTTGGAATTTGTTTCAACGGCCGTATCTAATCGAAATATCAAGTTAAAGTAGCCTGTGATTTTTTTAATTTTTTTAAAAATATTTCGTTTATGCTCACACATTTTGTTTCAGGGTCCTCCAAAAAATGCATTTTTGATGAAAATATGCTTGAATGCACTTGAACAAAGCGTACTTGTATATTTTCGCTTCATAGCGGAAACTAAACTAGTAAGCGCATATATATTGATGTAAAGGTAAGAGTGGCGCGCACTCTTTTCACCAAATAGGATAAACCAGAAAAAAATGTTTGTTGTGCGTACTGTGATATATAGGGCAAAATTTATGCTGCACTATTTTGGATTAATGAAACTATAACCTTGCTACATTATCAACATGATAAGTCTGCATCGTCAGATCCATACGCCTTATATTACAAATTAACTCGTTATATTCGCTATATAGTTTTACTAGGCGACACATTGTTGATATGTCGAGAATGTGGACAGAAAGGCAAATCTATGGCTATGAGGAAGATATCTTGCGGCTCATTGATTGTCTTTGTTTGTACATCATAGTAATCGTCTGTGAAAATCAAGGAAAATGGAGTATGGACGGGATGTAAGAGTGGGACGAGGTTATACCCATCAATCATCTCTACATGAATGCAGGAGGATGAATGTAAGTATTGATGATGATATAGGTTGAGATACCCGCAGAGATGATAAACTTATTGTCCGTTGAAAGAAGTTCAAGATAGTACGCAAACAAGGAGCTATATCAACTGTACAAAATTGCTATCCTATTGCATTGCACGTTAAGATTTATATATATATATATTTTTTTTTTTTTTTGAGAAAAGAACCCAGTAAAAATGATAGGCCCAGTAAAATGATGTATGTCTTAGTACAAAGGGACTGGGACTGAAGTATAGGAACAGAACCAGACACGCGGAATCTATAGGAAAATTTCCCACCAACTTCCAGCGGAGATTTCACGCAATGGAAAATGGGTTCAGTAAAAACCTAGACAAGAAATATCATAATCAAGAGATTATGATCTTATCCGATATTCAGAACGTCATTAAAGCAATGAGTTATGGGAATGCTTTGCCCAACTCAACGGACTTGGGAAGAAAAATTAAAGTAAACCAGTGCCACAGCATGTCGGCGTGGAAGGTAATGTAATGAGATAGCTGACTTCCTGGCAGGTTACACCTTCCTGGACCACTAACCTTATTTGGGATAAACGAGCAGTATCTTCGAAAGGAGCTCAGTAACGAAAGAGTATATTGATCTGGAGAACTCTTCCAGGACTGAGACAAGCTAATAAGACCTGTTTGGACAATTTTGACTGAAAAAACTCTGAGGCTTGCATCAGTCTGAAGGCAAATAGGCTTCGCATGCTGATGGGGTTTCTCACTGGACATTTTTAGACTCAGGAGGCACCTAGATGACACCTACAGATTATGCGGGGATTTGGAGGAGGCTCGAATATACCGCTATCATTCAGAGAAGCCTTGGTGCAACCACCAGGAGTTGAAGGAGGATATATCCTCCCAAAAATCTTGTAACATTTTTGGATTCCTTAAGGAAATTAATCTGGAATGGGGGGAGGGGGTTGTAGGTTGAGATGTCTTACTTCGGCGCGGATAGAGGAGCAACTAGACCTCTTGTAAATGCAGTGCACCCCTTAAAAGAAAAACAGTCTTAATACATGGTTTAAAGAAAATCATTAGATTGGTTGTCGAGAAAATTGAGAAAACACACTCAGCAAAATCTCGTTTCCATTGACGGATTTCTTGCATTTTTTTTTTTGTTTTGTTTTCGTTAAAGAATATTTTGGCCACGCACACATATTTTTTCAAAAAAAACTTTCTGTTCAGAGAGTTTTGAGGATCTCAAAATGTGAATTTCCAAAGAAAGCTGAATTTCAAAAATTTGACAAGGACAGCATTGCTTTCCTTTTTTACAGATGTAAGAGAAGCTGAGTAAATTATAATACACCAATATATGAATATTGAATAATTAATAGAAAATAATAATAATAATAATAATAATAAGCAAGTTCTAAATAAATAAATTTTAAATTTGGTGTTATATATAAGTAATAAATGAAAGGGTTAGGAATACACTTATTTTGTGATGTTATATCAAGTTATTTATAGACTCTGTAGGGTATTGGAGATAAAATTCTTGGTACTACCATAGGAAAACATATAACATAAAAGTCTGGGACAGTGAAAAAGCTTTTCCTACTTTAAATGGAGACAGCAGATGGCAAACATTTGTGTGAATTCCTTTTCTGTCTTATTGAGGAAGTAAGAGAATAAAATTTGATAAGAGTCTGAATGATTTTTTCGCAAATATTGCATTTTTTTGTTGTTTACTTCTTCTTATTGCTGTATTTTGCAATTAAGTTTTTTTTATATTATATATATATTTAAGTATTATACAATGAGTACAAAAGGAAATTAAAAATAAAAAATGATTATCTCTTATTGGATTCTCCGTATCAAATTTCGTATCTGAATCGTTGACAGTTCAAGTATGATCTGCTTAGTTATTTGGCCACGAAGATTTCGGGTAAAATCCATCACTAAAAGTGCAACTTTATTGCATTTATTTTCTGTATAAAGAATATGGAATTTAAAGAAAATCGTTGGAGCGGTTGTTGAGAAAATCGCCAATAATTGAAATAAAAAAAAAATCTGGTGTGAAACACTCACACAACTTTCCCTCTTATTCCAGTTCTCAAAATTATAATGGACAATGTTATAGTTTGTGTATCAAATTTAATGAAATACGTCGAAAACTGAAAAAAAACTGTTCAGTAAAAGCGCACTTCCGGTTTACTAATTTTCTTGTAACACGGAATTTTGGCCATCTATTTATTTCTAATTAATTTTGTTTGGATGATAGAATTGTATAATCAACCTACGATACATTTTAAAGAAAAACACAACCCCACCCCTTCCATAAAAGTGCCCTTAAATGAATGTTCTTAGAGAAATGTTTTAAGTAAAAAGTTGTAGATCTTTGTATGCGTAGTTTATATAAGAAATTTCAAGAAAAATCATAGAAGTCATTTTTGAGAAAATCGCGAAAAAGTAAAAAAAAAAAACATTTAGTAAAGTGGTAAAGTATACGCACTTCCGGTTATGCGATTTATTTCAAACTTGGAATTTCAACAATATATTTAATTCTAATTAATATTATTTAGATGAGCGAATTGTCCAATAAACTGAAATAGCACTTTACAAGAAAACCTAACCCCACCCCTCCCCCAAAAGTGCCCTTAAATGAATTTTCCTAAGAAATGTTTCAAATAAAAGTTGTAGTTCTTTGTATGTGTAGTTGATGTACTAAGTTTGAAGAAAATCGTCGGAGCCATTTTTGAGAGAAACGTAAAATCGCAAAAAAGTAAAAAACTAACTAGTAAATGGTACTTCCGGTTGTGGAATTTCGACAGATAACGTACTGTCGGATCCCATGGTGATACCTAAACGGAATATCAAGTTTGAACTTCTTACGAATTTTCGTTTTTGAGCTATGCTGTTCACATACACACAAACAAACACACACACATATAGACCATTTGCTAAAACCCACTTTATTGGACTCAAGGGACCTCAAACGGATATTTCCGGTCAAAACTCAACATCGAAAATTTGACACGATTACAATACTTCCTCTTACTAGGAGTAAGAGAAAGTAAAAAACAAATCATTCCATAGAATCGTACTTTTGGTTGATGGATTTTGCCCGAAAAATTCGTGTCAGTTGCGATGGTAGGATCTTAAACTATACCAGAGCTATTTTGTACACACACAACGGACATCACATACATTCACCATTCGTTGAAATTTTTTTTTCCTATTCAGGGGGTAGGTCTCAAAACATGTAAATTTGAGAGCATCCCTATTCTTTCTCTTCCTAGGAGTTGAAGTAAAAAATAATAAAAAATAAAACAAAGTAAAAGAAAAAAAGATAAACGCAAATTTTTTCTTTGACTCCTGCGGCCTATATGTATACTAATGTAATGCGATTCGAATGATTACGATTTGTGAGCATCCGAAGAATGGAGTTACTCGCTACCTAGGCCAAAACAAGGAGGGAAAATACATATAAATACATCCGAGCTAGCCCTACAGAAGAAGAGATTTTAAAACTCGTCAAAAGATACCATTCGACTTTCTAATCCTCAGCCAGTCTGTCTCTATATACGCTAAATGTGGCACTGACTATGGGAGTGTAATGGGATCCAAATCATTAAAGATTCGTGGGAACCGAAGAGCCAGGAATTAAACTCAATTGCTCTCAACGTAGGCCAAACAAGGGAGGGAGATTTCCATATGTGATGGATGCAAGAAATATAAAAATATATTTAATTGGAAAAAAATCAAAATTATGAAAATGTGTGACATTTCCCTTGCAAAAGGACATTTCAGGTAGAAGACCACTATTGTCCTTTAGAATTCATGAACTTGATAGCATTGTCTACCCCTTTTTCT
Source organism: Triatoma infestans (assembly GCA_011037195.1). NCBI lineage: Eukaryota > Metazoa > Arthropoda > Insecta > Hemiptera > Reduviidae > Triatoma > Triatoma infestans. The sequence continues at coordinate 5,026 of JAAEAF010002790.1, read as the reverse complement.
CACAAGGGAAGATTGGAAATAACAATTAGAAGACATTCCTTCAATCACAGTTTTTTGTAGACTCCGAAGCAGAACCCTTGTTTTTCGCTCTCTTAGCATCAGTGCATATAATTAAGTTTATAATATCTTGCAAATAACTTGTAGTTATTATTGCAATAGAATATATTTATTGTTAGCAGTGGTGACTTACTTTTATTTCTGATACTTCACTCTCTTAAACATATATACTTACAAGCCCTTTTACTAAACCGCTCATGCTACACAAGCTACCAGCACACAAATACACAACATCACCAAATACATTTCACATATAAATTGAGGCGAGCTGACCCTACTGGGAAGTGTTATCGACACCAGTCAGTCAACATCATTCTATGTACTTATCCACTATCAGCCAGTTTGTTGCTCTCTTAATTTTTCTCTCACTACCTTATTATCAAATATCATTCAACAGTGTAAACTCCTTGCAGTTATTTATATATTTCTGTCAAAAAAAAAAAAACAACAGCGTTCAGCACATCTACAACTTTATTTCTTCATCATCATCATCATCATAATCATCATAATCACTCCCCTTCTACCGCCTTAGCAGTATGAGTCTACATAGCTTCTTCCAGCTTTGCCCAGTTCATATCTTTTTCTTCATTCTAACCCTTTTTTTTTGGAAAGCTTCCTTCACCCCGTCCTCCCCACTTTAATCTAGGCCGAGCTCTCCCTCGCTTGCCATCCACTTTAGTTTTATATGTAGCAAGGGCGATCCGGTAGGGCTCCATACGAAGAAGATGCCCTAGCCAACATAGTCTATTTTGTTTGATAGTCTCGATTGCTGGCGTTAAGTCGAGGTTCGATCTTGACCTGAATCACTGATGTATGCTTTTCAGTCAAGGTCCATGATTCCGAGGAATATGTTACGATTAGGAGGCAAGTTGACTTGTACACTGCTATTTTTTGTTTTCTTTTCCACTTCTCGCCTATTGAGGAAACCTTTTTTTTATCGCATTAAACAACCTGCCCGCTCGCTGCTCCTATTTTCTCGGTTATTCCGTATCATGTTCATTTAGGTCCGCTCCTTGGTAAGTTTATTACTTACTCTCCTAAATTTCTCTTCAATTCTTTCTTTTTTCACATCTACCACAAGGAGAACACAACTAACACAATTTGAATCCTACACAGAGCATTACATTTCTGCGAAATCCGAAAAAAAAAAACTGGTATCTACAAAAAGATGTTCTTGAAGTTTTCACTAGGGAACGGTTCTGCAACGAACATACATATAATAATACGTAACGTATCGGCAATAGATCTAAGATTTTTAAAAACCTCATCGAAAATTTTTTACTTATTCATCTGAATTGCAAAAGCTATGTAAAAGGAAAATGTAATTAAGAATGATAAAGGGGGAATTACAACCGAGTATTTTGGAAGTCTTTATTTATCTTTAATATATGAGCAAACATCTCAATATAAACATTTACAATTTGGATGATATTTTTTTTTTTAAGAAGTGATTTAAGTATTAGAAGAATGATCACAAATAAAAAACAAACTAATAATAATAAAAATGATTTTTTTATACTAACCTAGCCTCTGAAATTGCTTCAATCCAAGCTTTACATTCCCTTTCTGTATTTGCCCTCAATTCATACTGCCGTTGGTTTTCCTTTCTATATGATATCGCAAAGCAGAACTAAAACAGAAAATACTTTGTGTAAGATGAAGTTCGGATAAAAGTTTCTTACAGGGCTTTGGGAAAATATTATCAGAGGAGCACTTAAAATACAAAATATTTGCAACAAATATGCATATACTCCGACAAAATGTTATATAAAATAATCTTATTATTTATAATAATTGTTTGTCCAGAATAAATAAACACATACAACCAATACACAATCATTTTTAAGCGCCTACTATAATTGTCGCAGCGTATGAGAGAGAGAGAGAGAGATCATACATTAGAAAAATAATCATAAGATAGCGCTGTAATCACTACTACTTTTCTTTTACACCTGAATTTGGTTTCAAGCTGGAAACTTTTACAATGTGTAATTGTTATTAATAAGTATTCGGATCGTGTCAAATTTTCGAAATTACTATTTCACCGGAAACACAGGGTGTCCCAAGGTATCTGGATAACGCCTTTTTTTCGGAAACTAAGATAGCTAGAATAAAAACTGAAATTATTCGTACGGGTAAACTACGTGTCCCCGTAGTTATTGGTTAGAAAACCAAATTTAATTTGCAAATTTGTTTTGGTGCTTCCAGAAGCGAGGTATAGGCACCAACTTCATTTTTTCAAATGAGGAGGTGTGATTTTTATTTAAGAAATAGATTCCTCTATTTTTTGTAAGAAAAATTTACTTGAACGCTTTTTTTCCTGGGAGTGATATTTTACAAATTATTAATGAAAACATGATTCTTATAAGAAATTTCAAAATGATATTATAACGGTTTTTTTTGATTGAATAAGAAGAAAAGTACTATTCTATTATAAATTTTACTCCTCATTAATTATTACAGATCTTGCACGAACTGGCTTCCACCATTAGAGATGCATACACATGCTTTTTCCTTGCCAAAAAGAAATACATCTCTAATGGTAATGGTGGTCTCTTATGTAAAATATCGCTCAAAGAAAAAAAAACCGTTCAAGTAAATTTTTCTTACAAAAAATAGAGGAATCTATTTCTTAAATCCAAACCAAATCTCCCTATTTGAAAAAATGAAGTTGGTGCCTGTATCTCGCTTCTGGAAGCACCAAAACAAATTTACAAATTAAATTTGGATTTCTAACAAAAAAAACTACGGGGACACGTATTTTTCAGGTTTTTTCTAGCTATCTTAGTTTACGAGAAAAAGTCGTTACCCATATACCTTGGGACATCCTGTATATGTTTTGTACGCAAAAAATTGTTCTTAGCAAATGAGTCTGTGTGAACAAAATTCTTAAAAACAAAAATTTAAAAAACCTAAAAAATAAGATTAAACTTGGTATTCGGTTCAGTTACTACCACCGCATCTGTACACAAAGGTTTCACACAAAATCCATCAACCGGAAGTGCCACTTTACTGAATGTGGTTTTTAGTTTGTTTTTTTGTAATTTTCTCGAAACGGCTCCAACGATTTTCTTGGAATTTCGTATATTGGTTTATATATATATAAAAAAAATGAAATTTTATACAAAACAATATGTAGTAAATAAACAACATTGGACGTTTCTTTTGGCCAATCCTGTACATTATATATCTTTTACAGTTAGGCGGCTACACAATCTTCAGCCATGCATTACGGCAAAACTGAAGAGATTAGATTAAATTGACAAAGATAAGACAAGTCTGTTGTAGAGGATTTTTGTAGTGCGATCTGAAAGATCTATTGTGCGTCCCGAAGCATTCTCAGTACAATGCCGGCCCCCGAGAGTGTTCTCTAGATACAGACAACACTGCCTATTACCGGACAGTGACCTACCTCAACTCATAGGAAATATGGAAGGAGAAGTAGAGGAAGTTTTTAGCAGGCATATAGAAGCTAGACTAAAACAATCAGTCTACAATTCAGTCTTTGTACACCCAGTCTTCAAGAAAACAACACCATCACCAACACTCTGCCAATTCAGTCTGTCATTTCTATTCTCCTACCAGTCAATGTAAAGCCCTTGCAGTACCTCTACTTTTTAGTTAGTATATCAGGGTTAAGGTAATGTCCTTTCTCGCCTACAATTTATCTCTGTTTTCCCCCTCAAATACGCCACTACATAATTTCTATTTCGTTCAGGAGTATTCTGTTATTATTGTGAAAATATCTTATAGACTTGGATAATCACTGGAGATGAAACACTCTGGATCATTAGAAGAAGATTTTGATCACCAAATTAGTCAAGTTGTGGCAAAGTCTAATGTAATGCGCCACACACCTGTTGTACTTGATAAATTGCTTGTAATGAATAGCAGCCAGGGACTCAACCCTTATCTAACATTATTAATAGATTCTTTTGAGACATTGTATTAGATATTTATTAACATTAAAATTACAGTAAAATTTAAGATGAAATAAAATGTCTCCTCAAAAGGACTTATAATCTAGCACTAAACACTTTAGACCCTTCACACTAAAAGCAATATTAAAATTATAACTGGTAAATTTGGTTCAAACCTGAAATGTTTCCTATACTCTAGTTGATGTACTTAATATAGTATATATTAATGGCCTTAATATTTTGTATATATACATATATATATATATATATATATATATATTTTGAGGTATTCTACTTTACGTAAGTCCTTTCGACTCAAGCTGGTTTCTCCATTTGTCTGTGTCATGAACATCCGATTCTGTTCGACCGTATCTGGTCATAGTCTCTTAAACTTCTTCCTTCCACCTTGTTCTGGGTCTCCCTCTCTTCCTCCTTCCTTCTATTTCCCAGTCGAACACTGCCTTCGGTATTCGGTCATCATCCATTCTAAGTAAGTGTCCAAAATATTTCAGTTGTTTTAATTCTATCGCCTGAAGGATATTATCATTTAGCTATAGCTCATTTCTGACATCCATCTTTTCTAACTCTATCTTTTCTGGATTTCCCTGCCGATCTTCTCCAATAGTCTATTTTGATGGCTAACAGTCTTCTTCTTTCATGCTTATTAAAAGTCCAGGTTTCTGCACCGTATAGAATCATACTTTCAAAAACGGTGCAGTATATAAGACGTTTAGTGCTCATTGAAATATTTTTACTCCAGAGCACCGTATTAAGCAGTCCTATTACTCTTTTCCCTTCCCTTATTCTTCTGTCCACCAATAATCTCGAACCACCTCCCTTTTCGACTATGGATCCCAGATACTTGAAGCTGCGTGTTATCTTTAGCTGATCAGGGCCGAGCTCTATCTTGTCCTGGGCTTCAGTGAGATGTTCAGTTTTGGGGGCCTCGTATTCTTCGCTTAGTTTTCCCAGCATATAATCCACATCTTGTGCCAGTACTACCTGGTCATCCGCAAATAGCAGGCTGCTCACATAAAGGTATCATAAGG